>VDFB02000015.1:441693109-441717410 GCA_007258455.2 Sequoia sempervirens
TGAACTTCAAGAGTTGTAATTTTTTGGTGCCAAACCGTCTAAACTCAAATTTGAATGTTTTTTTGGCTCCAAACTAAAGAGCTCTATTTATGGGCGGGTTTCTAATTTTTGGGTAACTTTTTGGGGACAAGCTCGCATATTGCGAAAGGGTGATTCTGTAGCTTCCTGTAACTTGCATGTGTTGTAGAACTTGGGGATTTGAGATCCTCTGCATGTAAGAAGCTCCATTTTTCTAAATAATAAAATTATTCTCTTGTTTGTGGGTTATTTTCTAAGTCTCAGGTTGCGCCATCATCAGTTGCAGTCCTTTTCTACCTAGTTGTTTGTGGAGGTGGGAACACCAAAACAGGGTCTAACTGAGGCAAGCCCCTATATAGACCCAACATTTTCCCCTCATTCTTCTATGTTTAGGCTGCAAGGTGGAGCTTGGAGTGAAGAATTAAACATTCGGTTGAAGGTAAGTTTTGTCCAAGTTCTCCTTGTGCTTCTCTTGAATTTTCTATCCTTTGTTTAATCATTTTTCTTAGCAGACCTTAGATCCAAGTTAGGAAGTGATACCTTATTTTTCCTATCTGAGATCTTGAGCCTTCTATTGATCAGGATGCTAGCGCGCCATTTGGATGAAAACGTACCACGTTGGCATCCTGGATCCACATTGTCATCCTTTGGCTGAGAGCTCCTCTGTTAGAGGAAAATATCTAGAAGTTTTACTCTCTTGGGATTTGAAGTATTTTTCTTTGAAAGATAACATGTACTCATTTCCTTTGTAATTTCTTTATTTTGTTTATGTTGAGGTGGATAAGGGTAGTTTGTTCCCTAGTGATCTCTTGAGAATGAAGAGACCCATGTGCAGTGAATCCATCATATCTCATAGAAATTAAATGAGATAACTCCCAGTTAGGTTCCAGGAATAGGGAAGTCTCACTTTTGTTAAGCTCACATAATATGGAGTTTTATTAGAGTTTTATCTTCATTACTATTGAGAGATCCTCATATGGTGGCATTGAGAGAGCATGAATTTCCTGAGAAGATGGCATATTGTAGAACCACCTTAGATATTGCAAAGGCATGTATCACGTTGCAAGTGTTAAAGATCCAAGATATTGAGATGGGGGGTGAATCAATATCTTCTTAAATTTTCTGATCAGATACCATCCAATTATACCAATGCAAACAATTGCAGATATAAATAAAAGCATTAATAGAACATGAAATTAGAGAACACAAGAACATGATTTTTACTTGGAAAACCCAAAATGGGAAAAACCATGGTGAGTGTTAGCTCACAATATAGTATAACCGGTTACAAGATATTACAAAATGGGTAGCTCATTGCTATGACTTGCTGTCCAGAAATAAAGGCTCACTGCCTACAAAATTACAACAATTGAATGGCTTTCAACCAGATAATGAACTAATAGAGTACACCTAATAAGTGCAGATTCAGTTCCAGATAAAGCTCAATAGATGGACTTGACACACTTCATTATGTTCACAATACTTTTCATCATCACACAATCTCATACATCTCCAAAAATAGTCCGTTATATATACCCAATCTCTTTCACAAGCATCAATTAGGTCGACCTAATTAGATGCACTTCTTATTTATGAAATATCAACTGTCGGCCTCAAGCTACATATGAAAAAGATAATAAACATGCTTCAACAAGTCAACACAAACCTAAAATAGGTCACACAAATGTCCGCATAGCAAAGGTTAATTTTACATAATACATCTATCAAGTCAGCTAGAGATGGTCCGAAAAACATAACAAAAAAACACCAACGGTGGCACCATATGAATAGATGGATACATGAGATCTTGCATGAACAAGCTTTTGACACCTGTAAACCACTTACAAAAACCACAACCAATAGAGATCACTAGAGAACAAATGCGGATCAAAATACCGGAGGATGTAAGCAAAATATCGGTTCAAATACTGGACTAGAATACCTAAGTAACTTCAGTCTTGATCTTGCAGTTGCAACTCATTTATCATGGTGACATCAATGACAACAAAAATAAAATGAGATTTTCTTCTTCATTTTTCCAACAATCCCCCCCTTTGTCATTGATGGAAACATGTGCCAAAACCAAAAATAATATTTATAGAGTTCTTCTCCCCCTATCACTAACAATCCACCACTTCACTCCCCCTTTTCCATCAAGGACAAAGGGTGTGCCAACAACAACTGAAAAACATTAAAACAATGGAACATGTATCAACTAGAAGATAATGATCCTTGAAGCTCCTTTAGAATATCTTCCCAGACTATTTTTCCTT
Organism: Sequoia sempervirens; assembly: GCA_007258455.2. Taxonomy (NCBI): domain Eukaryota; kingdom Viridiplantae; phylum Streptophyta; class Pinopsida; order Cupressales; family Cupressaceae; genus Sequoia; species Sequoia sempervirens. The sequence continues at coordinate 441,695,401 of VDFB02000015.1, forward strand.
TTTCCTAGCCTTCCTTTGTTGTAGTCAACATCTTGTTAAGAGATTCCAACTCAATTAGAATTTCTTCAGAATCGTCTGGAGTACCAGGAGTCAGATTTATTTTCTCAAGTTTTTCAGTGCATGTCAGAGCTTCTCCAACTAGAGAGTATTCCATTCTTACAATATCACTTAATAGACTAAATTTCTTGACGATTTCTTCTTTTTGTTTCTAGAAGGATTTTTTTTCTTTCTTTGTGGGTAGAAATGGCCTTCCAGATTGATCTGTCTTTATCTTTAGAAACACTATAATTACCAGAAACAATAGACAATTGAGACTCAATTGAGTCCATGACAATCTTGAAATTCTAAGTGGCATCCGACCACTTCAAGGAGTAAGACAGATTAACATTTGCTTCAGATTCACAAACTTTCACTGCTTCCAAACTCTTCTCAACACAAGAGTGTACCAGAGAAAATTTGTCATGCAAATCCAATAGCCTTTTCTGCACCAAATTTTCTTCTATCTCTTGTCTTATCTTTTCATTAAGTCCAGAGGAATGCTCTTTGAAGGAGTCGAACAATAATCTCATATTTTTAACAGGGGCAAGAGATGTGTTGATGGATCAACTGGGTGTAGCTTCTTGTAATGGTTTAAGAGCATCTTCTATTATTTCCTTTCCCTTCTGATGTGTTTCAAGAATTTATTTTCTTCCGGATGCTTGCATTGCCTCACCTAACACTACTTTATGAACTGTAGACATCTTTTCCACATCAACATAACCCTCAGTCACAGGAAGTTTCAAAAGTTCCTGGAGAATAATTGGTTGAAAATTAATTTTCTTAGATAACAAACCTTTCAATATATCACCACCGGAAGATGAATCACCAGGTTGCTTCAGAGATTTTACAATCTTTTTCTTCTTCTTCATTTTTTCTCGGAGGATTGCCCAATTGTCTTTTCTTCTTCTCCCTTTCCTTTTTCTTTTTCCTCCTCTAGTATCTCTTCTTCTTATTCCTCTTTCTCTTTATCCTTTTCACCTTCATCCTTATTTTTATCCTCATCATTATTATCTATGTCATTATTGTCCTCTTCCTCGTTTTCATCTTTGTCCTGTTCTTTCTCTGGATTATCTTGACTTTCTCCTTCATTACTCTAACCATCACCTTCATTATTTCCATTATTTTCTTCCTCATTACCTTGCTCTTTTTCACTTTTTTCTTTAGTATGCTCCGGAGGAGCATCATTATGCATTTCAGGCTCATCTTATCCTTCATTCTTCTCAATGACTTCATTACCAATATTAATTTCAACATCAAAATTTTCAAGAACACCTTCATTACCTGTACCTGTAGAATCATTTTCCTCAGCATTTTCAGCAGCAACATCATCACTGATTTTGAGCATACCATATTTTTCTACTATCTCCTTGATAATTTTAGCTATTTCCTTCCTCACTTTCCTTGTCAGCTTCTTATTTCCTATCATCAACATATTTACCCTACCCTTCATTTGGAACATTTCAACATAGATTTTTTTCAGGGATTCCAGATCATTAGGGGTCAAGGAAGACCCAATCTTATTATATCTGCATTTCTAATCTTTTCTTCAAACACAAAATCCTCAGATCTTCTTTTCATCAGATCATCCCACATGCTTTTAGGAACGTCTTTCTTTATGTTATCCCATTTTACTTCTAGGAAAATGACATACTCAATAACAACTAATAGCAGTGTTTTATTATCTTCTTCTTTGACATCATCATAGTATTGAGTTGTGGGTTGAAGCATATTTTCAAAAGTCAACAAAGCATTAAGAGTTGGCTCAAGTTTATATCGAGGACTAGAACTTACCAGAATATCTTGTTCATCTTTTTGGTTGGCAGAGGGTTCATCAGTTACCTTGGCCTTCTTTGATTCAGGCTTGGTGTGCACATGTATACCAATATCATGTTCTTCTTCATCTTCAAAAGATGACACAATATGTACTCTTTTAGAACCAACAACATCTGTGGAACCTTCTCCCGAGGGTAAACTCCTCTTTTTCTCCTCACAAGCTTTGCTTCAGGATCTTCTTTTTCTTCATCTTGATCATCTATAACACACGTTCTTCTCTCTTGTTGCCTCCTCTTTCCTTCCTCTCTTAGCAGGGGCAACCGAAGGAGTCTCTTTCCTCTTCCTGGATCTAGTGGTATGTCTAGAGGAAACATGACCTTTACCTTTATCATCCTTTCTAGGTTCAGTCGCAGCTGTAGGGGTTGCAAAGGATTTTGCAAAGGTATTTCTACCATATCTTCTCAGATCAGAAGATTCTTCCTCTCTTCGTGCCTCCTTAGCCCTTCCAAGGGAAATCTCCTCATCAGTAAAACCAACATCTTTAAGTGTTTTCTCTACTTTCTTCCTAATCTTAGGCTTCTGTTGTTCCATATGAATCTGCATAGAATTCTCTGCATATTTCCCAATTCTAGGTTCATTGGGGTCCTTTGGATTCTTCAACAACATCTGCACATAGCCTTCAACTTCTTTTGTTATTTCATATCCAAGAGGTTGAATCCAAATAGTTCGAGGTTCTACAGTCTCAATCATGCATTCATTAGTGGAGACATGAAATATGATTTCATGCTTGTACTTCATAATTTTCCTCAGAATTCTATCTCTTTCATTCATAGTTCTTTTAAATACTGCAAAGAAAGTTGTTAGGGCATCCTCTTGAGCATTCAAATTTCCAAGATTATGGATGTGCTCAAAAATATTATGTCCCACTGGTCTGGATGGGTTCTAGAATACATCTTCACTTTTTCTCGGAAGCCTCTTCATAAAGTAAAACAATAAAACATATGATCAATGAACCAAACTTAAAGGCATAATTATTTTCCTTCGATTGCTTTACATTTTCTAACAATTGTAGTCGAAGAAGCTCACAGAGGTCATAATCTACACCTTTCACTACCATATCATAACTAGTATAGATTGTTGCGGCCAAAGTATAATTCTCCCTATTTGTGAAATATATCTTGTGATCTATCATGAGAGATGCATACTGCATTGCATGATTGGTAATAGTATTCGTTGCTAGGGCTCTTTTGTCAAGTGTTGCTCTAGTGAGTTCCGCCACAACTTTGTTCTCTACAAATTTTAACATAGGTACTATTCCTTTATCCCAAAGACTAGTTACAACCCTAATTGCTTCTTTCATTATCAAGTGTGGCCTATGAGTTCAAAGAAATTTTTCTTGGATTCTGATTAGAACCATCTTCACAAATTTGTCATCATAGTTGAAATTAGGGAAATTATTCCAGACATGCAACCTTTTGTCAACCACATTCAAATACTTGGGTTTTATCCCAAATTTATCACCAACAAGCTCTTTTTCCCAGAGGTCAGTCAATTTTACATGATTGTATTCCTCAAACTTAACTCTAATCATCATCCTAGTATCCTTTGTCAGCATTACGCCATGTGGAATTGACGAAAATGCGCCCATGGAATCATCTTCAAAGACTTTCGAAGAGTATTTTCTGTAAGAGGGCCTTGGCCTCTCCGATACCTTCACAACCATAAGAGTTTCCATTCTACCAAATTCAAGCAAATTCACCAAAACACAACAGCTCAGGAATTATAAATACCTTTTTCTACACACAGAACCGTAACTAGGGTTTCCACAACTCGAACTCCAATTATCTTTAGGAATTCTCCAAAAGTTCTCCAATTCTTTAAATGATTGAATGAACTAAATTCCTTGATCATTTTATTTATAAAATAGCGATCTTCCCTAATTCACATTTATTGCAGCAAACTCTAGAAAGCTACTAAAAAACCTTTTGTTTTTACACAGACAAACCCTAATTTGCTCTGTAAAGAATCATTCCTTCATATTTTCTACCTGTTCCTTTTCTAGAACCTTTGAAAACTCAAGATTCATCTCTCTTCTTCGTGCTAGCCTCTAACACACCATTTAACCAGGGGGTTCTTACAATTTTATGATAAAGCTCCCCCTATGACCTTGCTAGGTCTAGTTACTGAACAAATTGTTTGTACTGGATGAGGGCACAAACGCATCAATTATCTCTGGGTCTTCTTTCTTTCTCAAAATCTTGATCATCTCTTGCTTAATCTCATCTTTGTCAATATTCTTCGTAGATTCATTCTTTTCTACTGGATTAGTCTCCTTACTCTTCTTGCTTATGCGTACTCTTGAAACATGTCCTGGTTTGTTGCAATTATAGTAGAAAATATTTTTCTGATTAGATTGACTCCTGCTAAATCTTGTTCTGCATTGATTAACTTTATGCCCATACTTTTTACAAGTATAACAGTAGCCATTAAAGGATTGGTTCATTCTTCCATTAAACTAATTGATCATCGAAGTTCTACACTCATTTTCTCTATGTCCAAATCTTTTGCATGCAAAGAATTGACCAGAAAAGGACCAAGAAATTGATTCATCCTGCTTCTACATTTAGTTTCCTTATGACCAAATTTATTGCATGAAAAATAGGTGCCAATAAAAGAGGGGTACCTTTGTGCATTAGGCTGTCTAACTAGAGGTCTCCTAGCAGAGTTTCTTGAATTTTATTTTTTCTTTCCTTTGTTCTGAATCTTCTGATTGTTCACAGTCTTAGAACTCTCACAGGTATAATTTCCTAGACCACTTTTATCTTTACTCAGTTTCTATCTTGTAATTAATTCATCAAGCCTTTCTGAGCTAGATTTGAAATTATTTTCATAGAGTTTTGCCTTCTGCAGATCCACTTTCAAGTTCACGATTTCTTGTTCAATCTTATTGCAATCTTTAAACTTGCTTTGTACCAATTTGTTCAGACACTCTTCAATTCTTTTCTTCTCTTCCACTTGAACTTTCAAACCGACAATATCTTCATTAGCCTTCTTCAACTGATCAGTTACTTCCTTGTGCCTGTCTTTGAATTTATTTAACTGCTCCTTGAGTTTCTAGACACATTCATTCGCATCTTCAAGATTCTCTTTCAGATCTCTGTTTTCTTTTTCAACTTTATCAAGATCGTCAAGAGTAGTCCATAGCTCTCCTTTATCATTCATTTCTTCCATCTTCAAGATCTCCCTCAAGCTGTTAGGCTTAACTAGAGGAACCTTTCTCTAATACCAATTGTTAAATATCCAAGATACTGTGAGGGGGGGTGAATTAGTATCTTCTTAAATTTTTTGATCAGATACCATCCAATTATACGAATGCAAACAATGGTAGATATAAATAAAAGAATTAATAGAACATGAAATCAGAGAACACAAGAACACTAGGATTTTTACGTGGAAAATGAAAAATGGGAAAAACCATGGTGGGTGTTAGCTCACAATATAGTATAATTGGTTATAAGATATTACAAAATGGGTGGCTCACTGCTAGGATTCGCTATCCAGAAACAAAGGCTCACTGCCTACATAATTACAATGATTGAATGGATTTTAGCCAGAAAATAAACTAATAGAGTACACCTAATAAGTGCAGATTCAGTTCCAGATAAAGCTCAATAAATGGACTTGACACACTTCATTATGTTCACACTACTTTTCATCATCACACACTCACATATATCTTCTCAAAAAATAGTCCGTTATATATACCCAATCTCTTTCACAAGCGTCAATTAGGTCGACCTAATTAGATACACTTCTTATTTACAAAATATCAATTGTCAGCCTCAAGGTATGCAAAAGATAATACACATGCTTCAACAAGTCGACATAGACCTAAAATAGGTTGCACAAATTTCCGCATAGAAAAGGTTAATTTTACATAATACATCTATCAAGTCAGCCAAAGATAGTCTGAAAAACATAACAACAAAACATGAATGGTGGCACCATACAAACAAATGGATACGTGAGATCTTGCATGAACAAGCTTCTGACACTTGTAAACCACTTCAAAAAATCACAAGCAATAGAGATCACCAGAGAATAAATGTGGATCAAAATACTAGAGGATGTAAGCAAAATACCAGTGATATCAATGACAATACAAACAAAATGAGATGTTCTTCATTTTTCCAATAGCAAGAAGATATTCAGGAGTCTATTCACACTTCTTCCCACATCCAAAGATCCAAAAGTGCATGTTCTTAATGGTATGCCCTTGACTCTCTAAAACCCTATCTGCTGCATGAAATTCTATTAAGTCATGGTTAACTTTAACCAAGATGTTTTGGGTGGGTGCAAAAAGTTGGGGGGCCAAAAAAGTGACCAACTTTAAAAAATAAAATTAAAAAGACATAACACAGGTGTGTTATGTGTTGTTATAAGAAAAAAAAAAGCAAAACAAAATCATTTTTAGATTGTCATATTTCCTTCATCCGCAACTTGCAAACCCTTCCGAGGTGCACTTGTGTTGTGCAAACCCCAAAATCCATTGAATTTCTTCACTAAATCATTGTTATTTCTTCCCGAGAATGCTACCACATCGACGGGGAGCTCCAAGGAGTAAGCTTTTTTTTTTGTGATTTTTGTTAAATTGGTAGATTTAATATGCTTTTTATGTTAATTTCTTTAATTTTTAGGAGCTGAAAACCCACATGATTCTTCTCCACAAAATCCTTCTCCTCCTCATGAACAACAATACCAACAAAATCCTAATGAACAACCACAACAACAAACTCCTCTGACAATACCTCAACATCCTCCTAGAACTCAACAATATTTAATGGGAGAAATTTAAAACAATAAAAAATAAATTGAGTTAATTGTGAGGTTAAACGATCTTGTAAGTTCAACCTTGGAAAGAACCACACTTGCAAATTCACTTCAAGCTATGTTAACACATGAATATGCAATTAGCAAGAAATTAAGTGGTTGGGTGGATAAGAGGCAGGAGTACAAAGATTTTATACAAATAAACTATCCTACAAACAAGTAAAAAATAAAAAAATTACAAAATATTACTTGTGTTCACTATTAACTAACCCATCTACAAATCAAAATCTTGACCTTACAAGCAAGAGGTTTCCTATCCATTGGTACAACCACCAAGGGATGAAGGATTTTTTTTGGAAGAGATGGCAGATGGTTTTTGACCATCCTCCATGCAACAATAATGAGGTCCCCCAATATTTCTTGAGGAAAATCTACTACGAGTTTGTCCCAAAAAAAATCCCCTATTTTGATATGCAAGACTTTTAGGGGAGAGGTGGTGGGTTGGCACATGATAGACTAGGTGCACATCTCAATCCTCAATGGCCAACAAAATGAGAACTCACTAGATTGGATTATGAGCACATTGTTATCCCTTCTGTCATGAAGGAGAGTGCTAAGGTGGATACTCTACAGTCTATTAGTTCTCTAACCTAGAGTATCATCCAATGTGCGAGTCCTACTATACAACACTATCCAAGGGAAACTTCAAGGGGTAGGGTTCCACCCCATACTTGTCAGGCTTGTAGTTCCACCTATACATATGACCCCATAAATGGTCAGGAGGATGGTGCACACACTACGTCTACAATTGACCAATTGGTGATGATAGATGCCCTTTTGAATGAGGCTTTCGACCTCTCAAGTAAATGTTAGCATTTTCAATGAATTTAATTTATTAAATTTAATTTTTGAAATAAAAGATTAACTAATTTAGTTTAATGATTGTAATAAAATTTTAGTGTCATAGTGTTTATATTGTTTTAATTGGCCCTCCACCTTTTTATTCCATTGCATGTACTGCTGAGGTATGTAACTAGTAAAAAAATATAAATATTACATGTGAATAAAATTGTTATATGAATGGTATTCTAATATTTGATTTTGGATGTTGAATAGGTTAATATTGGAGATTTCATGGCAACACCTCCTAGTGGCAGTGGAGTTCAAAACTTCACCCGGGTAATAGAATAAAGAGTTTAACTAATGAATTATAATTGATAGATTTTTGTATTTTATATTCATATCATTAATTACATTGCATTGCACATCTTTCCAACTCAAATCACTACTTCACATTGCATAAATAATAACTAGATGTTGATAGATGAAAAAATTTCAATTACAATATAGTTTTTTAGAAAGTCAACATAAGAAGTGGTGCAATTACTTCACACAACATAACTAATAACTAGGAGTAGTTTCCAATTGCATTTTATTTTCATGGAATTCCATGAGACCACACTTTATTCAAGAATTTTTTCAAATAGTTCACTGCCTTTTCTATGTTATGGATGCTTGGAAAAAATCTATCAAAGCATAATAGTAAGAAATAGCATAGACAAGGCAATGAGTTGTTTGAAAAAATGCCTCAAAGAAATGTGGTCTCATGGTGATGTCCTACACCATGTCTAGCCATCTAATCTATCCTCCATCCAACTAATCTATTCTAATCCAACATCATCCATTCCAACCAACCCCAACCATATCGATGATGATGAGGATAGCCTTTGTGTTCAAATCAAAGTAACTATTCAACTCCATTATATGATCGCTCTCAAAATGTTGTCTTAAAGTACACCTTCCACCCCATCTAATGATCATCTCCCTCATGATCAAAACACCCCTCCTTCTTCATGTCACGATCCCCCTCCATTTCATAACCAAGACCACCCTACACCATCCATACCATCCTAGCATAATAGCATAGAGAAGGCAATGGAATGTTTGAAAAAAATGCCTCAAAGAAATGTAGTATCATGGTGTGATGGAATGCCATGACCAAAAAAATTTCATGGAATTCCATCACCATGAGACCACATTTCTCTGAGGCATTTTTTTGAACGGTTCACTACATTCTCTATGCTACCATATTTTTTGTACATGTCTACCAAAGCATTTTATCAAAAAATTCACTGGCTTTTTGCTATGGATAAAATCCTAAAACGGGTGTTTTCGAACAAGCTATGGATAGGGAAAACAATAAGCATAATAGTAAGAAATATATAGTTCAATAAGTACTCAAAATTTTGTTGATTATCTCATATATTATAAGCCATGACCTATATCACTATTCTACTTCTCGTGATTGAATAATTTGTTGTTTTATTTTCAAATGATGGAAGAAAAAATGCCTCCAGATGTTGATAAGGTAATTGAGCAAGGTGTATCTTCTGCAATAGACAACTCGATGCCTCTGATGAGGGTATGAGGTAGATTAGTAAATTTCAAATTACATTCATTGTTATAGCTGTTAGTTAGTGAAAAATCAAATTATTATTTATTCGTAGTTTAATTTCTATTTGGATGGTTTCTATAGGACTTGGGCACGCCACAACATGAGCATGTGAATCTTTCACTTGAGGAGAGAGATCATCTAGTGGCGGTAAGTGATTATTTTGTTAAATATACCATTTTTTATAATGTAATTTCTATATGTTAATGCCTTTACTTGTTATTGTAATAGATAAAGCTTTATGAGAAACTAAACCCTAGGAGGAGAAACCCTCGAGTTTAGAGTAAATGAGTTTCATACACATCGCCATCCACTCGACCAACAAAGGCCACCTGTTTGTTTAATTCACCTAGAGGGAAATGAATTTTGATTGGGGTCCTTTATTTTATTCCTATATTGCATTTTTGGAGATATTTTATATTACATATATTTGAAATTGTATGCCTATATGGCATTCTTGTAAGCCTATATGGCTATTTTGTATATATTTTATACTTATATAGACATATATTGATGTACGCCTACATGGCTATTTGGTTAATATAAATATTTTTTAGTGATGGTGTCCATATTTTCATTATAAATCCATGCTTCAATAGATATTTGTAGATGATTTACTTCAAATATTTAAAGTCCGAGTGTTTTCCATGCACTCTTCTTTTCTATAATTGTAAACATGTAATAAGGTTTGAACATTATTCTCCTGTAAGATTATTGAACATTAAATCAATCATATGAATATAGTAATGCTTCATGTGCTTCATGGAGGAAATTCATGTGTATGCTTCATGCTTCATGCTACCATGCTTCATGATTCATGTGTATGCTTCATGCTTTATATCATTGAGGAATACATCTACCATTCCATGTGTATGCTTCATGTTACCATTCACTTGTATGCTTCATGCTTCATGTATTATGTAGATAAATAAAATATCATAAAACTATTGACAAAAGAAAATGGAAAGTAACAACTAAGTATCACAAACAAAAACTCAAGGCATACAATTCTTATTAAAGGTCATAAGGGCATTGGATTATTCGAGATTAAGAGACCACAAATAAACCTTCCCAACAACAAACTTGATAGATATTCATCATATTTCTAAACATGAATTTGAACCCAATAATGAGAAGAATGCAACTTTAAAAGTTAAAATTGCATGCTTACAACAGTCAATAAACAACTTCAAGAGACGTGCATGATAGAAACAAAACCAACTGAAAGTTCAAGAATTTCCTTTTCTGCAAGTATATCTGAAAAGTTGCAAATAAATCAATTCAGGTTCTCATGAATAGTGATGATATGAATTTGGTTGTGACTTTTCAAAGGAAAAAAGTTGTGACCTTTCGAATAGGAAAGACTACAAACCTTTTATAATGAAGTGTGGTGACCATGCCTAGGAAAGATGTGCCCAACTAGACATTATGGCACTAAATTTTTGGCCCAACGAAGAATAAAATAAAACATAGCCTACCTTGCAAGTTTACACTACATGCAATTGACCCGTTTTTCATCAACAAAAAATTGTTCACCACGGGAAAATGACTTGGAGGTATCAAAAATTGTGAGAGGTTATTGTAGAGGGGCCCTACATGATATCATATCCTTAGATAGAGTGTTTCCAACTTCCATGGTTTTCTAGTAATCGATCATCAAAGTTTTTTTCCCTTTTGCACTTTGGTCTCTTAAGAGACTTTGCCAGTAGAATGTGGCTCAAATTGTTTCAGTGTGTTGGGTACAAAAGAGGACCTTTCCTAGCATACACCCACCTATACAAATGTGTTAGAATATTTGGCTTGGTTGTATGCCGAACACAAAGAAAGTTACACCACTTTCCAACTTGTCACTACATGCAATTGACCCGCTTTCCATTAATTGAAATCTATTCACCATGCGAAAACAACTTGGATATATCAAAAAATGAGAGAGGTTATTGTAGAGGGGACATACATGATCCCATAGCCTCAGACAAAGTGTTTCCAAGTTCCATAGTTTTTGAGTAATCACTCATTGAAGTTTTCTACCCTTTTACACTTTTGTCTCTTAAGAGACTTCACCGGTAGAATGTGGCTCAAACCGTTTCAACATGTTTGGGTGAAAAAGACAACCTTGCCTAGCATAAAGCCACCCATATGGACATGTTAGAATAGTTTTTTTGGTCGTATGACAGACAAAAGGAAAGTTACACCACTTTCCAACTTTACACTACATACAACTGACCCATTTTTTATCAACTAAAATTTGTTCACCACGGGAAAATGACTTGGATCTATCAAAAACCAAGAGAGAATGTTGTATAGGGGCCCTATGTGGTTTTGTAGCTTCAGACGAAGTTTTTCCAAGTACCATAATTTTTGAGTAATTATTCATCAAAGTTTACTACCCTTTTGCACTTTGGTCTCTTAAGAGACTTCACTAGTAGAATGTGGCTTGGACCATTTCAACATATTTGGGTGTGAAAAGGACCTTTCCTAGCATAAAAAACCCATACAAACATGTTGGAATAGTTGGTTCAATCGTATGACAAACAAAAGGAAAGTTACACCACTTTCCAACTTGTCACTACATGCAATTGACATGTTTTCCATCAAATGAAATCTGTTCACCACAGGAAAACAACTTGGAGCTATCAAAAACTAAGAGAGCTTATTGTAGAGGGGCCCTACATGATCCAATAGCCTTAGAAAAATTGTTTTCAAGAGCCATGATTTCTCAGTAATCACTCATCAAAGTTTGTTTCCCTTTTGCACTTTGGTCTCTTAAGAGACTTCATCGATAGAATGAGGCTTGGACCACTTTGCCATGTTTGGATGTGAAATAGGACCTTTCCTAGAATAAACCCAGACATACAGATGTGTTGGAATAGTTGGTTTGGTTGTATGATGAATAGAACAAAAGTTACACCACTTTCCAACTTTACACTACATGCAACTAACTCATTTTTCATCAATTGAAATCTATTCACCATTGGAAAACAACTTGGAGCTATCAAAAAATGAGAGAGATTATTGTAGAGGGGTCCTATGTGATCCTGTAGCCTCAAACAAAGATTTTTCAAGTGCCACAGTTTCTGATTAATCACTCATCAAAATTTTCTACCTCTTGCACTTTGGTCTCTTAAGAGACTTCACTAGTAGAATATGGCTCAGACTATTTCAGTGTGTTTGGGTGCAAAAGAGGACCTTTCATAGTAAAAAACCACCCATACAGACATGTTGGAATAGTTGGTTTGATTGTATGATGAATAGAATGAAAGTTACACCACTTTCCAACTTCACACTACATGCAACTAACCCATTTTCCATCAACTGAAATCTATTCACCACAGGAAAATGAATTGGAGCTATATAAAAACCGAGAGAGGTTACTATGGAGGAGCCCTATGTGATCCCATATCCTTAGATGGAGTGTTTCCAAGTGCCACGATTTTCAAGTAATCACTCTTCAAAGTTTTCTGCCCTTTTTCACTTTGGTCTCTTAAGAGGCTTCACCAATAGAATGTGGATCGATCCATTTTAGCATGTTTGGATGTGAAAGAGGAACTTTCATAGCATAAAAAAACCCATACAGACATGTTGGAATAGTCGGTTCGGTCGTATGATGAATAGAACGAAAGTTACACCCCTTTCCAACTTTACACTACATGCAACTGACCCATTTTCCATCAACTAAAATTTTTTCACCATAGGAAAATGACTTGGATCTATAAAAAAACAAGAGAGATTGTTATAGAGGGCCCCTACATGATCTTGTAGCCTCAGAAAATGTGTTTCCAAGTTCCACAGTTTCTGAGTAATCGCTCATCGAAGTTTGTTTCCCTTTTGCACTTTGGTCTCTTAAGAGACTTCACTGGTAGAATGTGAATTGAACCATTTCAGAATGTTTGGGTGTGAAAAGGGACCTTTCCTAGCATAAAACCACCCATACAGATGTGTTGGAACAGTTGATTAGGTCGTATGACAAACAAAGAAGAATCTACACATGCACCTTCCTCAACTTCTCGAGAGCAGGAAGAATCTCTTCATTGAATACATTATGTATCTCATTCAATTTGGTTTGCTTCTTTTTCAAATGTTTTTAGAGCAGAATAACCTCCTTTTCATTGACAATAAAATCTTCTTCAAGTGTATTTTAATTCCTTTTCTAAGTGGTTAATTTTAGTCTTCAATTGTTTTGCTTCAATTTCAACACTTCCAACTATTGCCTTTGCATTTGCAACTATTGTTATCATCTTTGGAAGTGTCTTTCTAATTACAGAATGCAAATGTTTCTTTTAACATGTTCTTTACAAAAATTCTCTACCTTTATAGATAATAATTTCATGTGTACACCGCATTGATTCTCCTTTTTTTCACTTACATTTCATATTGATTCTTCCTTATCATTTATTTCTAGTTGTATTTTCTCCACATAAGTCTCAAGTTCAAGAATCTTTGACTTCATTTCTTCATTTTTCAATCTACCCATAAAGATTGGAATTATTGTAGGATATACCCAAAATGGAAAATATATGGAAAATGTGGTGGCATAGACAAGCCAATGAGCTATTTTAAAATGCATCAAAGAAATGTGGTCTCATGGTGATGACATCACCATGAGACCCTGTCCCCTCAAACAACAACCCTGCAATGATTTTCTTTTTATGTTTGATAGATTTTTCCATGCATCCATGGTCGGTGTTTAGTTTGCTCGAAAGCACATGTTTTAGGCTTTTGTCCATAACATCAAGGGGACCTTAGAATGGGGTATGAAATATATCAAAACATAAAAGGGGGGGTTTCATGAGTGATATGGTTGCAATTGCCTTAGTAGAAACATGTGAAATGTGGATGCATAGACAAGGCACATGGACTATTTGAAAAAATGCCTCCACCAAGATGAATAAACAAGTGCAATAAGAACACAAAGAAAATGGAAAGCTATTTTTTTAAAGCATTTCTACGTTGCAAGATTTATTGAATGTGACTTTTCTTTGTAGCCATTTTCTAATGTATGACCTACCAATATAATGTGCAAAAATAGACATTGATTAAAAATGTGGTAGCATAGACAAAGCTCACATGCATATTTTGATGAAATGCCTTAAAGAAATGTGGTCTCATGAAATTCCATGATTTCAAGCTAAGCACAAAATGGATTTTTTAAAAGACATTACAAACTTTCAAGAAGATACAATTCGATTGAGTATAAATCCAAAAATTTCAACTTTTTTCAACATCCTACCTTTGGAACAAGGTATTTAGGCATCGATCAAATCATTGAAAGAAGGGGGGATTGTTTGACAAATTTTTTTGGTAGACATGTATGAAAAATTTGGTAGCATAGACAAGGCAATCAGCTGCTTGAAAAAAATCCTCAAAGAAAGGTCGTCTCATGGTGATGTGCATCACCATGAGATGACATTTCTTTAAGGCATTTTTTCAAACAACTGATTTCCTTGTCTATGTTGTTTGATAAAATTCTTTGGTCGACATGCATGGAAAATTTGGTAGCATAGACAAGGAAATCAACTATTTGAAAAAAATGCCTCAAAGAAATGTGGTCTCATGGTGATGTGCATAACCATGAGACCACATTTCTTTGAGGCATTTTTTCAAACAACTGATTACATTGTCTATGTTGTTTGATAAAATGCTTTGGTAGACATGTATGGAAAATTTGGTAGCATATACAAGGCAATTAGTTGCTTTGGTAGAACTGTTTGAAAAAATGCCTCAATGAGATATGTCCTCGTGGACTACAATGAAATTACAGGATATGCACAAAATGGATTTGTGAAAAGGATTTAGAAAATTTCAAGTAAATGCAATTTCTAGGTGTAAAACCAAATTCCACTACATTTTCCAACATCCCCCATGCCTATACCAAAATGGAAGCTTTGGAAAGGGGTATGCACATACATCGAAAATGACTGAGAAATGATGTATTATATTACATACTTATAACTACTCTCATATATATGTGTATACAAAATATGGAAGCATACACAAGGTAGGCCAATTGTTTGACAAAATGCCTCAAAGAGATGTGATTTAAAATGCAATTGGGAAGTGTAAAGAATTGTGTAGTTTAAAATGTGTGAAGAGGAGCTAAGGTTATAATGACAAACAAAAAATGATGAACATGGAATATGCATAATAACAAAATCAAAGCATTTTATTAAGCATGCATGATAAGGGATGATGAAGAAACATAATAGAATTAAGGAAAATGTAAATAAAATGTGTAAAGACTTCACATACCTAAAAAATGAAGATTCGAATGGAGGAGTTCTCCCCAATTATGTAGTATTTTTTTCTTCTTGCATCAAAATCCTCAACAATTTGAGCTTTTTACAGGCTTCTTTCCTTTTCAACGTTCAATTGTATATCACTCTTGAATATAATTACTAACAATAATACTAATAACTAATGTATAATGTTAAATTCCTACAATTCAATTACAATTCACATTGCAACACTACAAAAATTGAGACTTGAATTGATATATATCAAATTTGATGTGAAAATTTTGTTATTTCCTCCTTCCTAAGTTGGAAAACCATAAAAAGGTGGTGGAAAGTTCATGAAAAGGTGGTAGAATGTGAAAAATTTGCTTGTGCACTTCCCAACAGCATCAAAATGCTTCTTTTTTTTTGAACACGCCCATAACCAGGAGAATAACAGAGCATGTGGGCCTAGAACATGGGTGTGCTAATTTTTTTACCATTATAGAGAAAGAAAAAATGTGCTCGTGTTATAACACAAGCACGTTTGTTCTTGCTATACAAAACAACTATATCTCAACTTCAAAAAACACTCACGTTATGAAAGTGTTGATTTTCTAAAGGTTTCCTCACTCTCTCTCTCTCCCTCCTTAGCCATCTAGGTCTCTCACTTAACCCTAAACCTTATCCATAAACCCTCAACCCTAGACACTATTCCTTAAACCCTAATCCCTCAACCCAATACGCTTAAACCCTTAATACCTCAACCCTTAAATCTTAATCTCTCTCTCTCCCACTTCCAATCTCTCTCACTCCCTCTATCTTTCCTCCCCTATCTCCTTCCCCCTCCGTCTCCACCTATATATATCCTCAAGTCTCCCTCTTCCTCCTCTCCTCCCTCTCCATCCACCCTCACTCTCTCTCCTTCCTTCCACTCCCCTCTCTCCCCCTCTCTCTCTCCTATCTCTCGGTCCTCTTCCTCCCCTCCTTTCTCTCCCTCACCCCTACCTGAATACTTTCCTCTCTCTCTCTCCTCTGTCTCTCCTCCCTCCTCCTCCTCTCAGGTCTCCCTCTCTCTCTCTCTCCCCTCTCTCCCTCCCTCTCCGTCTCCCTCTCCCTCTCTCCATTCTCTCTCTCTCTCTCCCTCTCTCTCCACTCCCTCTCCTCCACTCACTCTCTCTCTATCTCTTAGGTCTCCCCTCTTCTTTTCCTGAATACTCTCTCCTTGTCTCTCCCTTTCTCTCTCCCTATCTCTTGGTTCTCTCCCTCACGGTACCTACCTAGATAACTCTCTCTCTCTCTCTCCTTCTCTCTCAAGTCTCTCTCTCCCACTCCCCTCTCTCTCTCTCCCTCTTTTTGGAAATTGTAAGATTGTCATTGATGCCAACAAGTCTAATCTAGATAATTACCTAAATGGAATTTTGATGTTTATCAGTCTTTAGCTACTTTGGTAATGAAAGTTTGTTGATCCAGTGTTTTGATCTGGATTATCCCTTTTGTAAGATCAACAATGAAGCTAATAATATGTTTTATCCTGATATCAGTTGTATTCACTAACATGGTTTCAACTGACTAGGTTGTATGGTTGGAAAGGTATAGTTACTAGTTTTTTTGGAAATAGTGTCAAACTCATACACTGTCTCTGTACGTCAGTTTCTTTGTTAGGATTCTATCTCATAAAAAGATATCATCACAAGACTTTGTAAATAGGTTTGATACTTCAAGAGGCATCTTTATTTGGAATTTCAAAAAGAGATGTGAAGGAATTCAAAAGATATGAATGACAGTATTCTATTTTGTAGTCTACAGTGAGTTTTAATATTGTATACTGATGTGGGAGATTCCACATTTTCTCATATTTGATTATCTTATTGAGAGATGTTGAAGACAAGTAGCTTGATGTCGTCTAAGGAAGAATTCAATATGCTAACATGCTTGTGTGTTACACAATTGATGGATTACATGTGTGTTTGGAGTTTTTATTCTAACTCTAACCGACCTAAATATGTATCAATATTGAGAAGTTTTTTTATGTGCAAATAATGGATCTATCTTAGGTCCACGCCAACTACTTATGTAAAAAGATGAGGACAATGCTGAAAGAGTTGATTAGGCTGACCTAATTAGTAAACATGGACATATATATATGTATATATGTAAGACATTGAGTGTTAGAGGGAGTGTGAGGTAGAGAAATGAAGAGTGTGTGAAAGTTACATGAAGTCAGAGATGTGAATGGATATGTGTGAGATGTGAAGATAAGTGTGTAGTCTATGTATTGTGCTTCACCAAAATTGAACTCTAGCACAAGGAAGGTGCATTTTCATCTGTTCATGATTTTGGCAGTGAGCCACTTCATTTTGTATCTTGACAATAAGCCATATCTTTTGTATCTACTTTAGGCTATGAGCCTTTCATAGATAGCGAGTTATGGTAGTGAGCCCTTGTAATATTCTATATCCAGATATATTATATTGTGAGCTAATCCTCACCGTTGTTTTTCCACATAAAAATACTGGTGTTCATGTGTGTTGATGCATAATATTGATTCCATGTTCTCTCCTATTGATTTGGTCATATTTGTGGTAATGTTTGAATGGGTTTTATGTGGTTTTATGGAATATTGATTCACCCCCATCTTAGTATTCCAGATGTTCAACAATTTGTATCAAAGCCTGGTTCCTCTGAAGAAGCCTAACAACTTGAGGATGGTCCCATAATTTGAATATAATTTTTTTTCCTCCAAAAGTAATCACTGCTAGACTCTCAGAAGAAAATGAAGACTTGATGAATATGTTGAAGGAAGAAAATGAGTGTATCAAGAATATGAGAAGAAGATATGAAGAATATAGTTATCAATTAAGGAATGCAGATGAAGTCATCACTGGGCTAAAATAGTTGTTGGAAGAAAAGAGAGAGATTGAAGATTATCACAAAATTGAAATTCAAAGTAAGATGGATGAATGTGCAAGGCTTGAGCAAGAGGTGGAAACTCTGAAATCATATTTAGAAAAGGAAATAGCACATGAGGATAAATTCAAGGCAAGCACTACAAGGATTGATGAGTTGGTTGCTTCTCAGAGACCTGCTATGGAAAAAAAAGGTCTAGGATTTGAAGAACAAAGCTCAAAATAAAATCAACCTCCTAACATAAATATTCAAAGCGATGGTGGAAAATTTAAGAATCTAAGGAGAAATATCAAAAGAATTCCCATCAGACAACCAAATGCTCAAAGGAATTTATCTTTTAATAGTGTCTATTATTTTTAAAATAAATTTGGACATAGGGAAAAATACTACATTAGTAAGATGAATGATACTTTATCATTCTCCAGAAAATGTTTTGAGTGCAAGAAGATTGGACATAAGGTTATGGAATACAGTAGTAAGAAGTTGAATAAGGCATTTTACTAATTTAATGGCTACTATTATCATTGCAACCTATTTGGACACAAGGTTAATTAGTGTGAATATAGGTTGAATAAAAGAAAATATGGAAGGAAGAATGTTGTTTGCTATGATTGTAGCAATCCAAAACATTTTTCTAAGAATTGTAAGAACAAAAGGATGAAAAGTACCTATTTGGTAAAGAGACATGAACCAATCATGGATCTAGAAAAAGTAACAAAAGAAATGAAAATAATTTGGAGAAAGGAAGGAGAATTTAAGCATAGTGAATCAAAATCATTAGTCATTTCTGTGTCATCCTCAGGTGTAGATACTTCTATAAAAAATGAACTCAGGAAATGCCTAAGCGGGAGCAATAATCAGAATATTTAATGACCGCTCTTTTGATGTATGCATTTATTAGGATAACTAATTCAGATTTCATGCAAAAGAAAGATGCAGACACACATGTGTGAAGAACTAATTTTACAAAATTTGAAAGGATGTCCAAATGTACATGATTTTCAAAGTGATCTACTTGCGATCAGAGGTATTTATTGTAGAGGCAATTAGAATGAAAGAAATAAATCTGGATAAGTTAATGAAAATTCATTCGATGAAAAGCATTGGAGAAGAAGGAGAAGTGTGTAGAAGAAGATTGAAGAAACCAAAGAAATCTCAGAATTTGGCTTTGGAAGATGGGGAAGAGGTACGTTGCTATTCACTGAATCATTTAATGAATCTTGGTGAATGTAATGAATGCACCTCAAATCATAGAAAATTCAGTGAAGCTGGAACCACAACATAAATTATGTCGTGTTAAATCCTTGGAACTTGATCTTTTGGGTACATTTTCAAAAATTCATTTAGTGTTATACCTATTGAAGATGTTGGAACATACATTCACCAAAAAGTGGAAGAATCCTCCTACAGAAAGGCTCTCATTTTGTGGGTTGAAGAATTAATTGGAGATGATTTTCCCTAAAACCAAAATACAAGTTTCTTAGGGAAATGAAATTGGATGTTTGGAAATATTTTCCGAACTTTAGTAATAAATAAAGATGTAGCATAATGGATCTTAGCAGAATTCATGGTGAATATGTGTGGCTTGAAAAATATCATGCTATAACCAGAGATGTAATCAAGGAAGTTATTGATTTATTATCATCCGAACTGAATCCTAAATGAAATTGTGATAGAGGAATAATTTTAATTAGGAATACACAAGCTAGAATCACTAACCCAACAATTAATATGCAAGCATAGTTATTTCACAAATGATCTTTGGTGATAGCGATGTCTCCACTGCCACAATTGATCTTGCATTGAATATGGTTGAGAATAGAATGGAATATGACCTTTGTGAGCTGCTCCAACAACAATTGCTTGAAAATATGAAAGATATCAAGAGGAAAAGGAATTGTACATTTAGGTATGGTACATTGGTTTTATGTTAATATTTCATTTTATGAAGGAGATTCCTGGAATAGGTGAAGTTAGTTGGGAGAACACCAAACTAGTTTCCCATCAGATTGAGGAACTTATGAGAAACATTGGGGATTTGGATGCATAAGGAGATGCCCTTGCTGCATTCTTTGGTAAGTTTCAAAGAAAAATGAACAGGAGAAGGAGAATTCCAAAAGAACTGGTTACAAAATACAAGAATGATATAACCTTCTTGGTAACCACTAATAGTTGCATAATTAAGTTAGTTGAACCAAGGAATTCATGTCTACCCGAGTTTGGATATGAAATTGAGAAGGATTATGCTGGTGGTTGTATTGAATTATTGATTAACTACTCATGAGATCCCAGTAGACCTTGGTTTGGAACCTACTCTGAAATAGATAAAGTTCTTGAGGATACTGAATTAACCTCTAATAAATCAATGTATTCCTCTGAAGACAAGAGAAGATTCACAAAATTTCATGCACTAGTAGCTTAGGTTGAACCTGCTTCAAGAAGGCTTAAGTAGTTAGCCAGGAGAAGAGCACAGTTTCAGATAGCTCCTAGTGTCATCACTAGTTCATCACATTCCATGATGGTAAGCTCAAAGTCATTAACTGATAGATTTGATTAATTAAATAGTAAAGCTTAGTAAGTGACATGGTCACTTGGGTTGAATATAAAAGATTGTTGGAGATTGTTGAGAAATGCAAGTTTATATAGCTCTGCATTTGAAAGACTTAAAGATATTCAAGAGTGTGAGAAATAGGTCAATTTTTTATTCACATTTTGTTGGACTTGGCTTGATGCAATTCAAAAATTAAAGGATGTTGAGAACATAATTGAAACTTAGATCAAGTTTGCATCTAGCTCATTTGATCTTGCTCTTGATTTGGATGATCAGACTTGATATCTAAAAAAATTGTATGAGGAATATCTTGTAGTGCATAAAATAAAAGGAGATATGGTTGAACAATATGGGAAGCTCAGAGATTTAATCAAGATCAAGTGTACCCCTGTCTATTATTCTCTTTCGGTAGCTGACAAGATTATGAAATCTAATGTTGCCCCTGGAACTGTGGTTGAAGGAAGGAATTTTGGAAAGAGACACTGCACAAGTTATCTAGTGTTGTCATTAATGAAAACCCTAGTTAGTAATCCTATTCGCACCTTAATATTTGCTCATATCAGAATTCAGATTGAAGATAAGTGTTAACTGTCAAAGATAAAATAGAGCATTCGACAGAGTTGTGTACATCGATTCATATGCAATTTTTTGTTATCATTTTGTGTTGTGGATCTTAGGGACGGTATTTTGATGTATGAAATTTCTTATCATTGAATCATAGAGCCACGTATTGATTGGTGTGCAAGTTAGAAGATCCGGTTTATTGATTTTTAGTCTAACATTGTAGAAAGGCTGACAGGGTGATTGTAGCATGTTGTGGATCTTTGAGGAATAATTTTTGAAGGTGTTTCATGTTTGAGGATGTTGTTTTGGGTCCTTACTATGTTTTGGCCGACATTGATTTGTTCACATTAATAATTGTTTATGGATTGAGCCGACATGTGGTTGATTTAATCTCTTGATGCAAATATATATAATCGATTATTTCTATCATTTTGGTGTGTGTTGCAATATGATGTGAAATTCAGAAGGATTATAGATCAATTGTGCAAAGTTTTACTTGAGCAGAAAAGGATTTGTGATCCGAATTAAAGCAGATAGAGTTTCAAGATCAGAATTAGACAAAATGTGTAGAATGTTGTCAATGTACTTAACCAGAATTATACTCAGGCATTAGCAGATGCTAATTTCATAGTTCATCCACTCTAGTTGTCTATCTATAAATATAAGACAGTGAGTCTTCTTT
>VDFB02000015.1:441717510-441739559 GCA_007258455.2 Sequoia sempervirens
TGCTAGGATTCGCTATCCAGAAACAAAGGCTCACTGCCTACATAATTACAATGATTGAATGGATTTTAGCCAGAAAATAAACTAATAGAGTACACCTAATAAGTGCAGATTCAGTTCCAGATAAAGCTCAATAAATGGACTTGACACACTTCATTATGTTCACACTACTTTTCATCATCACACACTCACATATATCTTCTCAAAAAATAGTCCGTTATATATACCCAATCTCTTTCACAAGCGTCAATTAGGTCGACCTAATTAGATACACTTCTTATTTACAAAATATCAATTGTCAGCCTCAAGGTATGCAAAAGATAATACACATGCTTCAACAAGTCGACATAGACCTAAAATAGGTTGCACAAATTTCCGCATAGAAAAGGTTAATTTTACATAATACATCTATCAAGTCAGCCAAAGATAGTCTGAAAAACATAACAACAAAACATGAATGGTGGCACCATACAAACAAATGGATACGTGAGATCTTGCATGAACAAGCTTCTGACACTTGTAAACCACTTCAAAAAATCACAAGCAATAGAGATCACCAGAGAATAAATGTGGATCAAAATACTAGAGGATGTAAGCAAAATACCAGTGATATCAATGACAATACAAACAAAATGAGATGTTCTTCATTTTTCCAATAGCAAGAAGATATTCAGGAGTCTATTCACACTTCTTCCCACATCCAAAGATCCAAAAGTGCATGTTCTTAATGGTATGCCCTTGACTCTCTAAAACCCTATCTGCTGCATGAAATTCTATTAAGTCATGGTTAACTTTAACCAAGATGTTTTGGGTGGGTGCAAAAAGTTGGGGGGCCAAAAAAGTGACCAACTTTAAAAAATAAAATTAAAAAGACATAACACAGGTGTGTTATGTGTTGTTATAAGAAAAAAAAAAGCAAAACAAAATCATTTTTAGATTGTCATATTTCCTTCATCCGCAACTTGCAAACCCTTCCGAGGTGCACTTGTGTTGTGCAAACCCCAAAATCCATTGAATTTCTTCACTAAATCATTGTTATTTCTTCCCGAGAATGCTACCACATCGACGGGGAGCTCCAAGGAGTAGCTTTTTTTTTTTTGTGATTTTTTTGTTAAATTGGTAGATTTAATATGCTTTTTATGTTAATTTCTTTAATTTTTAGGAGCTGAAAACCCACATGATTCTTCTCCACAAAATCCTTCTCCTCCTCATGAACAACAATACCAACAAAATCCTAATGAACAACCACAACAACAAACTCCTCTGACAATACCTCAACATCCTCCTAGAACTCAACAATATTTAATGGGAGAAATTTAAAACAATAAAAAATAAATTGAGTTAATTGTGAGGTTAAACGATCTTGTAAGTTCAACCTTGGAAAGAACCACACTTGCAAATTCACTTCAAGCTATGTTAACACATGAATATGCAATTAGCAAGAAATTAAGTGGTTGGGTGGATAAGAGGCAGGAGTACAAAGATTTTATACAAATAAACTATCCTACAAACAAGTAAAAAATAAAAAAATTACAAAATATTACTTGTGTTCACTATTAACTAACCCATCTACAAATCAAAATCTTGACCTTACAAGCAAGAGGTTTCCTATCCATTGGTACAACCACCAAGGGATGAAGGATTTTTTTTGGAAGAGATGGCAGATGGTTTTTGACCATCCTCCATGCAACAATAATGAGGTCCCCCAATATTTCTTGAGGAAAATCTACTACGAGTTTGTCCCAAAAAAAATCCCCTATTTTGATATGCAAGACTTTTAGGGGAGAGGTGGTGGGTTGGCACATGATAGACTAGGTGCACATCTCAATCCTCAATGGCCAACAAAATGAGA
The DNA here is from genome assembly GCA_007258455.2 of Sequoia sempervirens. Lineage (NCBI taxonomy): Eukaryota > Viridiplantae > Streptophyta > Pinopsida > Cupressales > Cupressaceae > Sequoia > Sequoia sempervirens. The sequence continues at coordinate 441,719,360 of VDFB02000015.1, forward strand.
ACTCACTAGATTGGATTATGAGCACATTGTTATCCCTTCTGTCATGAAGGAGAGTGCTAAGGTGGATACTCTACAGTCTATTAGTTCTCTAACCTAGAGTATCATCCAATGTGCGAGTCCTACTATACAACACTATCCAAGGGAAACTTCAAGGGGTAGGGTTCCACCCCATACTTGTCAGGCTTGTAGTTCCACCTATACATATGACCCCATAAATGGTCAGGAGGATGGTGCACACACTACGTCTACAATTGACCAATTGGTGATGATAGATGCCCTTTTGAATGAGGCTTTCGACCTCTCAAGTAAATGTTAGCATTTTCAATGAATTTAATTTATTAAATTTAATTTTTGAAATAAAAGATTAACTAATTTAGTTTAATGATTGTAATAAAATTTTAGTGTCATAGTGTTTATATTGTTTTAATTGGCCCTCCACCTTTTTATTCCATTGCATGTACTGCTGAGGTATGTAACTAGTAAAAAAATATAAATATTACATGTGAATAAAATTGTTATATGAATGGTATTCTAATATTTGATTTTGGATGTTGAATAGGTTAATATTGGAGATTTCATGGCAACACCTCCTAGTGGCAGTGGAGTTCAAAACTTCACCCGGGTAATAGAATAAAGAGTTTAACTAATGAATTATAATTGATAGATTTTTGTATTTTATATTCATATCATTAATTACATTGCATTGCACATCTTTCCAACTCAAATCACTACTTCACATTGCATAAATAATAACTAGATGTTGATAGATGAAAAAATTTCAATTACAATATAGTTTTTTAGAAAGTCAACATAAGAAGTGGTGCAATTACTTCACACAACATAACTAATAACTAGGAGTAGTTTCCAATTGCATTTTATTTTCATGGAATTCCATGAGACCACACTTTATTCAAGAATTTTTTCAAATAGTTCACTGCCTTTTCTATGTTATGGATGCTTGGAAAAAATCTATCAAAGCATAATAGTAAGAAATAGCATAGACAAGGCAATGAGTTGTTTGAAAAAATGCCTCAAAGAAATGTGGTCTCATGGTGATGTCCTACACCATGTCTAGCCATCTAATCTATCCTCCATCCAACTAATCTATTCTAATCCAACATCATCCATTCCAACCAACCCCAACCATATCGATGATGATGAGGATAGCCTTTGTGTTCAAATCAAAGTAACTATTCAACTCCATTATATGATCGCTCTCAAAATGTTGTCTTAAAGTACACCTTCCACCCCATCTAATGATCATCTCCCTCATGATCAAAACACCCCTCCTTCTTCATGTCACGATCCCCCTCCATTTCATAACCAAGACCACCCTACACCATCCATACCATCCTAGCATAATAGCATAGAGAAGGCAATGGAATGTTTGAAAAAAATGCCTCAAAGAAATGTAGTATCATGGTGTGATGGAATGCCATGACCAAAAAAATTTCATGGAATTCCATCACCATGAGACCACATTTCTCTGAGGCATTTTTTTGAACGGTTCACTACATTCTCTATGCTACCATATTTTTTGTACATGTCTACCAAAGCATTTTATCAAAAAATTCACTGGCTTTTTGCTATGGATAAAATCCTAAAACGGGTGTTTTCGAACAAGCTATGGATAGGGAAAACAATAAGCATAATAGTAAGAAATATATAGTTCAATAAGTACTCAAAATTTTGTTGATTATCTCATATATTATAAGCCATGACCTATATCACTATTCTACTTCTCGTGATTGAATAATTTGTTGTTTTATTTTCAAATGATGGAAGAAAAAATGCCTCCAGATGTTGATAAGGTAATTGAGCAAGGTGTATCTTCTGCAATAGACAACTCGATGCCTCTGATGAGGGTATGAGGTAGATTAGTAAATTTCAAATTACATTCATTGTTATAGCTGTTAGTTAGTGAAAAATCAAATTATTATTTATTCGTAGTTTAATTTCTATTTGGATGGTTTCTATAGGACTTGGGCACGCCACAACATGAGCATGTGAATCTTTCACTTGAGGAGAGAGATCATCTAGTGGCGGTAAGTGATTATTTTGTTAAATATACCATTTTTTATAATGTAATTTCTATATGTTAATGCCTTTACTTGTTATTGTAATAGATAAAGCTTTATGAGAAACTAAACCCTAGGAGGAGAAACCCTCGAGTTTAGAGTAAATGAGTTTCATACACATCGCCATCCACTCGACCAACAAAGGCCACCTGTTTGTTTAATTCACCTAGAGGGAAATGAATTTTGATTGGGGTCCTTTATTTTATTCCTATATTGCATTTTTGGAGATATTTTATATTACATATATTTGAAATTGTATGCCTATATGGCATTCTTGTAAGCCTATATGGCTATTTTGTATATATTTTATACTTATATAGACATATATTGATGTACGCCTACATGGCTATTTGGTTAATATAAATATTTTTTAGTGATGGTGTCCATATTTTCATTATAAATCCATGCTTCAATAGATATTTGTAGATGATTTACTTCAAATATTTAAAGTCCGAGTGTTTTCCATGCACTCTTCTTTTCTATAATTGTAAACATGTAATAAGGTTTGAACATTATTCTCCTGTAAGATTATTGAACATTAAATCAATCATATGAATATAGTAATGCTTCATGTGCTTCATGGAGGAAATTCATGTGTATGCTTCATGCTTCATGCTACCATGCTTCATGATTCATGTGTATGCTTCATGCTTTATATCATTGAGGAATACATCTACCATTCCATGTGTATGCTTCATGTTACCATTCACTTGTATGCTTCATGCTTCATGTATTATGTAGATAAATAAAATATCATAAAACTATTGACAAAAGAAAATGGAAAGTAACAACTAAGTATCACAAACAAAAACTCAAGGCATACAATTCTTATTAAAGGTCATAAGGGCATTGGATTATTCGAGATTAAGAGACCACAAATAAACCTTCCCAACAACAAACTTGATAGATATTCATCATATTTCTAAACATGAATTTGAACCCAATAATGAGAAGAATGCAACTTTAAAAGTTAAAATTGCATGCTTACAACAGTCAATAAACAACTTCAAGAGACGTGCATGATAGAAACAAAACCAACTGAAAGTTCAAGAATTTCCTTTTCTGCAAGTATATCTGAAAAGTTGCAAATAAATCAATTCAGGTTCTCATGAATAGTGATGATATGAATTTGGTTGTGACTTTTCAAAGGAAAAAAGTTGTGACCTTTCGAATAGGAAAGACTACAAACCTTTTATAATGAAGTGTGGTGACCATGCCTAGGAAAGATGTGCCCAACTAGACATTATGGCACTAAATTTTTGGCCCAACGAAGAATAAAATAAAACATAGCCTACCTTGCAAGTTTACACTACATGCAATTGACCCGTTTTTCATCAACAAAAAATTGTTCACCACGGGAAAATGACTTGGAGGTATCAAAAATTGTGAGAGGTTATTGTAGAGGGGCCCTACATGATATCATATCCTTAGATAGAGTGTTTCCAACTTCCATGGTTTTCTAGTAATCGATCATCAAAGTTTTTTTCCCTTTTGCACTTTGGTCTCTTAAGAGACTTTGCCAGTAGAATGTGGCTCAAATTGTTTCAGTGTGTTGGGTACAAAAGAGGACCTTTCCTAGCATACACCCACCTATACAAATGTGTTAGAATATTTGGCTTGGTTGTATGCCGAACACAAAGAAAGTTACACCACTTTCCAACTTGTCACTACATGCAATTGACCCGCTTTCCATTAATTGAAATCTATTCACCATGCGAAAACAACTTGGATATATCAAAAAATGAGAGAGGTTATTGTAGAGGGGACATACATGATCCCATAGCCTCAGACAAAGTGTTTCCAAGTTCCATAGTTTTTGAGTAATCACTCATTGAAGTTTTCTACCCTTTTACACTTTTGTCTCTTAAGAGACTTCACCGGTAGAATGTGGCTCAAACCGTTTCAACATGTTTGGGTGAAAAAGACAACCTTGCCTAGCATAAAGCCACCCATATGGACATGTTAGAATAGTTTTTTTGGTCGTATGACAGACAAAAGGAAAGTTACACCACTTTCCAACTTTACACTACATACAACTGACCCATTTTTTATCAACTAAAATTTGTTCACCACGGGAAAATGACTTGGATCTATCAAAAACCAAGAGAGAATGTTGTATAGGGGCCCTATGTGGTTTTGTAGCTTCAGACGAAGTTTTTCCAAGTACCATAATTTTTGAGTAATTATTCATCAAAGTTTACTACCCTTTTGCACTTTGGTCTCTTAAGAGACTTCACTAGTAGAATGTGGCTTGGACCATTTCAACATATTTGGGTGTGAAAAGGACCTTTCCTAGCATAAAAAACCCATACAAACATGTTGGAATAGTTGGTTCAATCGTATGACAAACAAAAGGAAAGTTACACCACTTTCCAACTTGTCACTACATGCAATTGACATGTTTTCCATCAAATGAAATCTGTTCACCACAGGAAAACAACTTGGAGCTATCAAAAACTAAGAGAGCTTATTGTAGAGGGGCCCTACATGATCCAATAGCCTTAGAAAAATTGTTTTCAAGAGCCATGATTTCTCAGTAATCACTCATCAAAGTTTGTTTCCCTTTTGCACTTTGGTCTCTTAAGAGACTTCATCGATAGAATGAGGCTTGGACCACTTTGCCATGTTTGGATGTGAAATAGGACCTTTCCTAGAATAAACCCAGACATACAGATGTGTTGGAATAGTTGGTTTGGTTGTATGATGAATAGAACAAAAGTTACACCACTTTCCAACTTTACACTACATGCAACTAACTCATTTTTCATCAATTGAAATCTATTCACCATTGGAAAACAACTTGGAGCTATCAAAAAATGAGAGAGATTATTGTAGAGGGGTCCTATGTGATCCTGTAGCCTCAAACAAAGATTTTTCAAGTGCCACAGTTTCTGATTAATCACTCATCAAAATTTTCTACCTCTTGCACTTTGGTCTCTTAAGAGACTTCACTAGTAGAATATGGCTCAGACTATTTCAGTGTGTTTGGGTGCAAAAGAGGACCTTTCATAGTAAAAAACCACCCATACAGACATGTTGGAATAGTTGGTTTGATTGTATGATGAATAGAATGAAAGTTACACCACTTTCCAACTTCACACTACATGCAACTAACCCATTTTCCATCAACTGAAATCTATTCACCACAGGAAAATGAATTGGAGCTATATAAAAACCGAGAGAGGTTACTATGGAGGAGCCCTATGTGATCCCATATCCTTAGATGGAGTGTTTCCAAGTGCCACGATTTTCAAGTAATCACTCTTCAAAGTTTTCTGCCCTTTTTCACTTTGGTCTCTTAAGAGGCTTCACCAATAGAATGTGGATCGATCCATTTTAGCATGTTTGGATGTGAAAGAGGAACTTTCATAGCATAAAAAAACCCATACAGACATGTTGGAATAGTCGGTTCGGTCGTATGATGAATAGAACGAAAGTTACACCCCTTTCCAACTTTACACTACATGCAACTGACCCATTTTCCATCAACTAAAATTTTTTCACCATAGGAAAATGACTTGGATCTATAAAAAAACAAGAGAGATTGTTATAGAGGGCCCCTACATGATCTTGTAGCCTCAGAAAATGTGTTTCCAAGTTCCACAGTTTCTGAGTAATCGCTCATCGAAGTTTGTTTCCCTTTTGCACTTTGGTCTCTTAAGAGACTTCACTGGTAGAATGTGAATTGAACCATTTCAGAATGTTTGGGTGTGAAAAGGGACCTTTCCTAGCATAAAACCACCCATACAGATGTGTTGGAACAGTTGATTAGGTCGTATGACAAACAAAGAAGAATCTACACATGCACCTTCCTCAACTTCTCGAGAGCAGGAAGAATCTCTTCATTGAATACATTATGTATCTCATTCAATTTGGTTTGCTTCTTTTTCAAATGTTTTTAGAGCAGAATAACCTCCTTTTCATTGACAATAAAATCTTCTTCAAGTGTATTTTAATTCCTTTTCTAAGTGGTTAATTTTAGTCTTCAATTGTTTTGCTTCAATTTCAACACTTCCAACTATTGCCTTTACATTTACAGCTATTGTTATCATCTTTGGAAGTGTCTTTCTAATTACAGAATGCAAATGTTTCTTTTAACATGTTCTTTACAAAAATTCTCTACCTTTATAGATAATAATTTCATGTGTACACCGCATTGATTCTCCTTTTTTTCACTTACATTTCATATTGATTCTTCCTTATCATTTATTTCTAGTTGTATTTTCTCCACATAAGTCTCAAGTTCAAGAATCTTTGACTTCATTTCTTCATTTTTCAATGTACCCATAAAGATTGGAATGATTGTAGGATATGCCCAAAATGGAAAATGTATGGAAAATGTGGTAGCATAGACAAGCGAATGATATATTTGAAAAATGCATCAAAGAAATGTGGTCTCATGGCCCTTTTATGTTTTGATATATTTCATACCCCATTCCAGGGTCCCCTTGATGTTATGGACAAAAGCCTAAAACATGTGCTTTCGAGCAAACTATGGATGCATGGAAAAAATCTATCAAAACATAATAGTAAGCAAAATCATAGACAAGGTATTAAGTTGTTTGAAAAAAAGTATCAAAGAAATGTGGTCTCATGGTGATGGACTAGTTTGCTCGAAAGCACATGTTTTAGGCTTTTGTCCATAACATCAAGGGGACCTTAGAATGGGGTATGAAATATATCAAAACATAAAAGGGGGGGTTTCATGAGTGATATGGTTGCAATTGCCTTAGTAGAAACATGTGAAATGTGGATGCATAGACAAGGCACATGGACTATTTGAAAAAATGCCTCCACCAAGATGAATAAACAAGTGCAATAAGAACACAAAGAAAATGGAAAGCTATTTTTTTAAAGCATTTCTACGTTGCAAGATTTATTGAATGTGACTTTTCTTTGTAGCCATTTTCTAATGTATGACCTACCAATATAATGTGCAAAAATAGACATTGATTAAAAATGTGGTAGCATAGACAAAGCTCACATGCATATTTTGATGAAATGCCTTAAAGAAATGTGGTCTCATGAAATTCCATGATTTCAAGCTAAGCACAAAATGGATTTTTTAAAAGACATTACAAACTTTCAAGAAGATACAATTGGATTGAGTATAAATCCAAAAATTTCAACTTTTTTCAACATCCTACCTTGGAACAAGGTATTTAGGCATCAATCAAATCATTGAAAGAAGGGGGGATTGTTTGACAAATTTTTTTGGTAGACATGTATGAAAAATTTGGTAGCATAGACAAGGCAATCAGCTGCTTGAAAAAAATCCTCAAAGAAAGGTCGTCTCATGGTGATGTGCATCACCATGAGATGACATTTCTTTAAGGCATTTTTTCAAACAACTGATTTCCTTGTCTATGTTGTTTGATAAAATTCTTTGGTCGACATGCATGGAAAATTTGGTAGCATAGACAAGGAAATCAACTATTTGAAAAAAATGCCTCAAAGAAATGTGGTCTCATGGTGATGTGCATAACCATGAGACCACATTTCTTTGAGGCATTTTTTCAAACAACTGATTACATTGTCTATGTTGTTTGATAAAATGCTTTGGTAGACATGTATGGAAAATTTGGTAGCATATACAAGGCAATTAGTTGCTTTGGTAGAACTGTTTGAAAAAATGCCTCAATGAGATATGTCCTCGTGGACTACAATGAAATTACAGGATATGCACAAAATGGATTTGTGAAAAGGATTTAGAAAATTTCAAGTAAATGCAATTTCTAGGTGTAAAACCAAATTCCACTACATTTTCCAACATCCCCCATGCCTATACCAAAATGGAAGCTTTGGAAAGGGGTATGCACATACATCGAAAATGACTGAGAAATGATGTATTATATTACATACTTATAACTACTCTCATATATATGTGTATACAAAATATGGAAGCATACACAAGGTAGGCCAATTGTTTGACAAAATGCCTCAAAGAGATGTGATTTAAAATGCAATTGGGAAGTGTAAAGAATTGTGTAGTTTAAAATGTGTGAAGAGGAGCTAAGGTTATAATGACAAACAAAAAATGATGAACATGGAATATGCATAATAACAAAATCAAAGCATTTTATTAAGCATGCATGATAAGGGATGATGAAGAAACATAATAGAATTAAGGAAAATGTAAATAAAATGTGTAAAGACTTCACATACCTAAAAAATGAAGATTCGAATGGAGGAGTTCTCCCCAATTATGTAGTATTTTTTTCTTCTTGCATCAAAATCCTCAACAATTTGAGCTTTTTACAGGCTTCTTTCCTTTTCAACGTTCAATTGTATATCACTCTTGAATATAATTACTAACAATAATACTAATAACTAATGTATAATGTTAAATTCCTACAATTCAATTACAATTCACATTGCAACACTACAAAAATTGAGACTTGAATTGATATATATCAAATTTGATGTGAAAATTTTGTTATTTCCTCCTTCCTAAGTTGGAAAACCATAAAAAGGTGGTGGAAAGTTCATGAAAAGGTGGTAGAATGTGAAAAATTTGCTTGTGCACTTCCCAACAGCATCAAAATGCTTCTTTTTTTTTGAACACGCCCATAACCAGGAGAATAACAGAGCATGTGGGCCTAGAACATGGGTGTGCTAATTTTTTTACCATTATAGAGAAAGAAAAAATGTGCTCGTGTTATAACACAAGCACGTTTGTTCTTGCTATACAAAACAACTATATCTCAACTTCAAAAAACACTCACGTTATGAAAGTGTTGATTTTCTAAAGGTTTCCTCACTCTCTCTCTCTCCCTCCTTAGCCATCTAGGTCTCTCACTTAACCCTAAACCTTATCCATAAACCCTCAACCCTAGACACTATTCCTAGACCGGATCTGATCTCGATATGGACTTTGATTTCGACCTGGATTGATGCCTATTGATTTGATTTTTTTGATCTTGATTTTGATTTTGATTTTGATTTATTCCCGAGCCTGATTTGAGGCGCGATTTTGATGCCTGATTTTGTTTTGATGCCTGATTGCCTGATTTTGATGATGCCGGATCTGACGGATTGATTGATCCTGTTTGATCGAATGTTCGATTCTGATCGATCTCTCTCACTCCCTCTATCTCCCACTCCCTCACTCCCGGACTCCCTCTCTCTCCCTATCTCTTAGGTTTCCCCTCTAGCGAGACATAGATATGCTCCGATCCTGATTTGATCCCTCTCTTTTCCTCCCCCCCGAGTCTCTCCCTTCTTTAGTTTCCCCCTTAGCATTGATTCTGATTGATATATATCTCTCTCTCTCTCTCCCTCTCTCTCTCAAGTCTCTCTCTCCCTCTTTTTGAAATTGTAAGATTGTCATTGATGCCAACAAGTCTAATCTAGATAATTACCTAAATGGAATTTTGATGTTTATTAGTCTTTAGCTACTTTGGTAATGAAAGTTTGTTGATCCAGTATTTTTATCTAGATTATCCCTTTTGTAAGATCAGTAATGAAGCTAATAATATGTTTTATCTTGATATCAGTTGTATTTACTAACATGGTTTCAACTGACTAGGTTGTATGGTTGGAAAGGTACAGTTACCAGTTGTTTTGGAAATAGTGTCAGACTCATACACTGTCTTTGTAAGTTGGTTTCTTTGTTAGGATTCTATCTCATAAAAATATATCATCACAAGACTTTGTAAACATGTTTGAGAATTCAAAAGGCATCTTTCTTTTGAATTTCATAAAGAGATGTGAAGGAATTCATAAGATATGAATGACAATATTCTATTTTGTAGTCTATAGTGAGTTTTAATATTGTATACTGATGTGGGAGATTCCACATTTTATCATATTTGATTATCTTATTGAGAGATGTTGAAGACAAGTAGCTTGATGTCATCTAAGGAAGAATTCAATATGCTAACACGCTTGTGTGTTACACATTTGATGGATTACATGTGTGATTGGAGTTTTTATTCTAACTCTAGCCGACCTAAATATGTATCAATATTGAGAAGTTTTTTTAATGTGTGAATAACAGGATCTATCTTAGGTCCACGCCGGCTACTTATGTACAAAGATGAGGACGATGATGAAAGAGTTGATTAGGCCGACCTAATTAGTAAACATGGACATATATATATGTATATATGTAAGACATTGAGTGTTAGAGGGAGTGTGATGCAGAGAAATGAAGAGTGTGTGAAAGTTACATGAAGTCAGAGATGTGAATGGATATGTGCGAGATGTGAAGATAAGTGTGTAGTCTATGTATTGTGCTTCACCAAAATTGAACTTTAGAACAAGGAAGGTGCATTTTCATCAGTTCATGCTTTTGGCAGTGAGCCACTTCATTTTGTATCTTGAAAATAAGCCATATCTTTTGTATCTACTTTAGGCTATGAGCCTTTCATGGATAGCGAGTCCTGGAAGTGAGCCCTTGTAATATTCTATATCTAGATATATTATATTGTGAGCTAATCCTCACCGTGGTTTTTCCACATAAAAATACTGGTGTTCATGTGTGTTGATGCATAATCTTGATTCCATGTTCTCTCCTATTGATTTGGTCATATTTGTGGTAATGTTTGAATGGGTTTTATGGAATACTGATTCACCCCCTCTTAGTATTCCAGATGTTCAACAATTTGTATCAGAGCCTGGTTCCTTTGAAGAAGCCTAACAACTTGAGGATGGTCCCAAAATTTGAATATAATTTTTTCCCTCCAAAAGTAATCACTGCTAGACTCTCAGAAGAAAATGAAGACTTGATGAATATGTTGAAGAAAGCAAATGAGTTTATCAAGAATATGAGAAGAAGATATGAAGAATATAGTTATCAATTAAAGAATGTAGACGAAGTCATCACCGGGCTAAAAGAGTTGTTGGAAGAAAAGAGAGAGATTGAAGATTATCACAAAATTGAAATTCAAAGTAAGATGGATGAATGTGCAAGGCTTGAGCAAGAAGTGGTAACTCTGAAATTAGATCTACAAAAGGAAATAGCACATGAGGATAAATTCAAGGCAAGCACTGCAAGGTTTGATGAGTTGGTTGCTTCTCAGAGACCTGCTATGGAAAAAAAAGGTCTAGGATTTGAAGAACAAAGATCAAAATAAAATCAACCTCCTAACATTAATATTCAAAGCAATTGTGGAAAATTTAAGAATCTAAGGAGAAATATCGAAAGAATTCCCATCAGACAACCAAATGCTCAAAGGAATTTATCTTTTAATAGTGTCTATTATTTTTAAAATAAATTTGGACATAGGGAAAAATACTACATTAGTAAGATGAATGATTCTTTATCATTCTCCAGAAATTTTTTTGAGTGCAAGAAGATTGGACATAAGGTTATGGAATGCAATAGTAAGAAGTTGAATAAGGCATTTTACTCATTTAATGACTACTATTATCATTGAAACCTATTTGGAAACAAGGCTAATTAGTGTGAATATAGATTGAATAAAAGAAAATATGGAAGGAAGAATGTTGTTTGCTATGATTGTAGCAATCCAAAATATTTTTCTAAGAATTGTAAGAACAAAAGGATCAAAAGTACCTATCTGGTAAAGAGACATGAACCAATCATGGATCTAGAAGAAGTGACAAAAGAAATGAAAAGAATTTGGAGAAAGGAAGGAGAATTTAAGCAGAGTGAATCAAAATAATTAGTCATTTTTGTGTCGTCCTCTAGTGTAGATACTTTTGTCAAAAATTAACTCAGGAAATGCCTAAGGGGGAGCAATAATCAGAATATTTAATGACCACTCTTTTGATGTATGCATTTATTAGGATAACTAATTCAGATTTCATGCAAAAGAAAGATGCTTACACACATGTGTGAAGAATTAATTTCACAAAATTTGAAAGGATGTCCAAATGTACATGATTTTCAAAGTGATCTACTTGCAATCAAAGGTATTTATTGTAGAGGAAATTGGAATGAAAGAAATCAATCTGGATAAGTTAATGAAAATTCATTTGATGAAAAGCATTGGAGAAGAAGGAGAAGTGTGTAGAAGAGGATTGAAGAAACCAGAGCAATCTCAAAATTTGGCTTTGGAAAATGGGGAAGACATACATTGCTATTCATTGAATCATTTAATGAATATTGGTGAATGTAATGAATGCACCTCAAATCATAGAAAATTCAGTGAAGCCGGAACCACAACATAAATTATGTCGTGTTAAATCCTTGGAACTTGATCTTTTGGGTACATTTTCAAAAATTCCTTTAGTGTTATACCTATTGAAGATGTTGGAACATACATTCACCAAAAAGTGGAAGAATCCTACTACATAAAGGCTCTCATTTTGTGGTTGAAGAATTAATTGGAGATGATTTTTCCCTAAAACCAAAATAAAAGCTTCTTAGGGAAATGAAATTAGATGTTTGGAAATATTTTACGAACTTTAGTAATAAAGAAAGATGTACCATAATGGATCTTAGCAGAATTCATGGTGAATATGTGTGGCTTGAAAAATATCATGCTATAACCAAAGATGTAATCAAGGAAGTTATTGATTTATTATCATCCAAACTGACTCTTGAATGCAATTGTGATAGAGGAAGAAGTTTAATTAGGAATACATGAGCTGGAATCACTAACCCAACAATTCAATATGCAAGCATAGTTATTTCACAGATGATCTTTGGTGATAGTGATGTCTCCACTTCCACAATTGATCTTGCATTGAATATGGTTGAGAATAGAATGGAATATGACCTTTGTGAGCTGCTCCAACAACAATTGCTAGAAAATATGACAGATATCAAGAGGAAAAGGAATTGTACATTTAGGTATGGTACATTGGTTTTATGTTAATATTTCATTTTATGAAGGAGATTCCTGGAATAGGTGAAGTTAGTTAGGAGAACACCAAACTAGTTTCCCATCAGATTGAGGAACTTATGAGAAACATTGGGGATTTGGATGCACAAGGAGATGCCCTTGCTACATTCTTTGGTAAGTTTTAAATAAAAATGAATAGGAGAAGGAGAATTCCCAGAGAACTGGTTACAAAATACAAGAATTATATAACCTTCTTGGTAACCAATAATAGTTGCATAATTAAGTTAGTTGAACCAAGGAATTCATGTCTACCTGAGTTTGGATATGAAATTGAGAAGGATTATGCTGGTGGTTGTATTGAATTATTGATTAACCACCCATGAGATCCCAATAGAACTTGGTTTGGAACCTACTTTGAAATAGATAAAGTTCTTGAGGATACTAAATTAACCTCTAATAAATCAATGTCTTCCTCTGAAGAAAAGAGAAGATTCACAAAATTTCATGCACTAGTAGCTTAGGTTGAACCTGCTTCAAGAAGGCTTAAGTAGTTAGCCAAGAGAAGAGCACAGTTTCAGATAGCTCCTAGTGTCATCACCAGTTCATCACATTCCATGATGGTAAGCTCAAACTCATTAACTGATAGATTTGATGAATTAAATAGTAAAGCTTAGTAAGTGATATGGTCACTAGGGTTGAATATAAAATATTATTGGAGATTGTTGAGAAATGAAAGTCTATATAGCTCTGCACTTGAAAGACTTAAATATATTCAAGAGTGTGAGAAATAGGTCAATTTTTTATTCACATTTTGTTAGACTTGGCTTGATGCAATTCAAAAATTCAAGGATGTTGAGAACATAATTGAAACTCAGATCAAGTTTGCATCTAGCTCATTTGATCCTGCTCTTGATTTGGATGATCAGACTTGGTATTTGAAATTTTTTTATGAGGAATATCTTGTAGTGCATACAAGAAAAGGAGATATGGTTGAACAATATGGAAAGCTCAGAGATTTAATCAAGATCAAGTGTACACCTATCTATTATTCTCTTTTGGTAGCTGACAAGATTTTGAAATCTAATGTTGCCCCTGGAACTGTGGTTGAAGGAAGGAATGTTGGAAAGAGACACTGCACAAGTTATTTGGTGTTGTCATTAATGAAAACCCTAGTTAGTAATCCTATCCGCACCTCAATATTTGCTCATATCAGAATTCAGATTGGAGATAAGTGTTAACTGTCAAAGAAAAAATAGAGCATTCGATAGAGTTGTGTACATCAGTTCATATGCAATTTTTTGTTATCATTTTGTGTTGTGGATCTCAGGGACGGTCTTTTGATGTATGAAATTTCTTATCTTTGAATCATAGATCCTTGTATTGATTGGTGTGCAAGTTAGAAGATCTGGTTTATTGATTTTCAGTCTGACAATGTAGAAAGGCTGACAGGGTGATTGTAGCATGTTGTGGATCTTTGAGGAATAATTTTTGAAGGTGTTTCATGTTCGAGGATGTTGTTTTGGGTCCTTACTATCTTTTGGCTGACATTGGTTTGTTCGCATTAATATTTTTTTATGGATTGAGCCGACATGTGGTTGATTTAATCTCTTGATGCAGATATATATAATCAATTATTTCTATCATTTTGGTGTGTGTTGCAATATGATGTGAAATTCAGAAGGATTATCGATTGATTGTGCACAGTTTTACTTAAACAGAAAAGGATTTGTGATCCGAATTAAAGCAGATAGAGTTTCAAAATCAGAATCAGACAGAATGTGTAGAATGTTGTCAATTTACTTAACCAGAATTATACTCAGACATTAGCAGATGCTAATTTCATAGTTCATCCACTCTAGTTGTCTATCTATGACTATAAGATAGTGAGTCTTCTTTTGGGCAGTAAGCCTTTTGTATTTGAGTAGTGAGCTCTAAGCAGTGTGCCTAAATGCATGTGCATTCCCAATTGTAAACACTTATTTTGAATATACTCATATTGTGGATTAATCTCCACCGTAGTTTTTCCCCTAACAAGGTTTCCACGTAAAAAATCCTTGTGTTATGGTGTTGTGGTTGATTGTCTTGTGTTCTTGCATCTTTCTTTTGGTTCAATGCTATAAGTGGCTTAAAGATCAAGTTAATAAAGTTAATTTTTTTAGAACACTAATTCACCCCCCCTCTTAGTGTTCCTTGATTCCAATAATTGGTATTAGAACCTAGTTCCTCGGAAGAAGTTTAATATCTTGGGGAAGATTCGGGAAGGTGATTCAATGGATTCTGATAGTCTTCAACAACTTTTGGTGGAGCTATATTAGCTTGATCAGTCCAAATCTAAAGTTTGAGAATTAGAGGAAAGCCTCATGAATGATGATAAATTCATTCAATCATTGAAAGATCAAATCAATAAGTCTAGGGAAAAGAGAAAGGATCTCTGTGATCAACTCAACCAGAAAGAAAGGAAAAGCATGGAAGATGAACACCTAAGTCAAGCCTTGAATGAAAAGATAGAAGAATGTGAAAATCTCACCAGAGATAATGTTGTCCTAACGCATGAGATGGAATCTATTGCGATGGGGATGACCAAGGAGATTGAATTCAGAAAGAAGAATGAAGAGAATCTTACTCAATCCTTGAAAGAAAAAATTGAAGAATGCAACAAAATTAATGATGGGTTCAATCAGTTGGAACTTGAACTGCAACAATCCAGAAACAGTGAAGAAGATCTTGAAAGATAGATTGTTATTCTTAGAGATGAACTTGCTACTACAAATGAATATAAGGAGAAGTTCAAGATTAACTCAACAAAGCTTGATGAACTGATTCAAACTCAGAAGATTGGAAATGAAAAGCGAGGTCTTGGATATGAGAAAGGAGAAAACTTCAGAACTGGTCAAAGAAAATTTAGGCAAGGAAATCAGATGAACAAAGCTAGAAGGTATCAGGTAAGACAACCTAATGCTCAAAAGTTTAATGGATACTGATTTGTTTGCAATAAATTTGGTCATATGGATGCTCAATGTAGAAGTATAATGAATCCAAGTGGTCCATCATTCTCTGGTCAGTGTTTCAATTGTAGTAAGTATGGTCATAAGCCAATTGAATGCAAAAATATGTCAAAAAACTCTTTCAATAGAAATGTTAGATGTTATGGCTGCAATAGATTTGTCCATATTGCTAACCAGTGCAGATCAAGAGAAAATCAATGAAATAACTGGTCCGTAGAAAGAAATGTTGTGTGCTATAACTATAACAAATCCAGTCACATTGCAAGATTTTATAGAAGCAGGAAGGGTCTAGTAAATAAAGGGAAAAACATGCAAAATAATGATAAGGGAAAAGGAAAAGTTACTATAGATGAGATCAGGAATCAAATGAAGAAGACATGGGTGAAGAAGAGTGTTTCTAATGCAGGAAATGAATCCACACCAGAATCTGGTAATGAAAATTCCTCTTGGAATTAGTTTATGGCCTCTAGCCTAGGGGGATCTCTCAAGAAAATATTTTACACCCCCTGCTAGTAGTTGGACCTGGAATGTGGGAAATTGCAATGATTGCATTAATGATTTATAGATGCTTTGGGAATTCTTGTGGAGGACATTTATGCAAAATTGAAGGTTTGCAGAAGAATTTTCTCTCACAGTCTATGAAAACAGGCTGTACAGAAGACCTAGGGAAAAATCATTTATTGCAACAAAAATTTAGGTGTACGAATGATAAAAGGTTACTTCTATTCCTCATTTTTCACATTGCATTTCAAGAAGTTTGGAGAGTTGTGAATTTTGGCGAGATACAAGTCTAAAGGTGATTCAATGATCAAACCCTAATCCGACGAAAGGTATTTATCTACAAAACTTGTGAATTTGAAATTTCTAAAAATGGCTGCTCCGTTGGTTATTGTTATTAAGGATAGACCCTGCCCAAAATTCAAATGGCACCTGTTCATATCTATTGAGACAGAACCATTAGGTGCATTTTATTCCATTTCGTATGGTGTTTTGCAGATATTAGGGCTGTGATAGGTTGAATGTAAGCGTTAGAAAACGAGAAACAAACTAAAGAGTGCAAATAAACACCAAAACAACCTACACCTCAAGATTAGCCTAAGTTGGAATCAACACAAGATAAAAACAACAAATGGAACTTTATACCTAGTGTCAAATTGATCCTTTGGTTGGCCCTTCGATCTTTGGTGTGTATGATCCTTGGATGGCACAAGATGCAAGCTAAATGATGTTGTGAGAATGAGTGCAAGTGGATGAAAACATGAAAATGGCTAAGTGTAGATTGAGAAATAAAATTGCAAAAGTTTGGCTAGTAAAATGATCTCCCCGAAAATGAGAGAAAAGAGGGGGTATTTATAGGAATTTTGAGAATTCCTAGGAGAGATGGATGGCCAAGATTGAACCACCAAATATCAAGATGTAGGGCTAAGGTGAGTTGAGAACTCACAAGCCCTCACATCTTGACATGTGGCATGGGGAGAGGCTTAAAAAAGATGAGGTGGAGATGAGGTGTAAGAGAAGTACATGACATGGATGTACTTCAAAGGACCATAGGGATTTGGTCAAGATATCCTCATAAAGGATGTCCTTGTCTCATGTGGGTGAGAGGACATGTGAGGAATTAAAGATTCCTCAAATATTATCATGGGGAGATGGGAAAGAATAAAGAATAAAGAGAGGACATGTGGGAAGGAGTGAAGGAATTAAAAATTCTTTTTGAGTGCATTGGGGGATTAAATGTGAATTAAAAATTCACATGGGGAAGTGGAGTGCCTTGCCCAAAAGGAGAAAGCCTTTAATAAGGTTGACTTAAGGACACATGCCATAAATGAGAGGAGGATTAGGTTAGACTAACCAAATGATTAAGGTTGTGCAAGTACTTAGTTAGATGGACTAATGACTCATTAGAAGCAAGTGGGAGATTACGGAGGATGTGACCCTAATGATGATTAAGGGTGTGCACATGCTAGCCCTAGTTAATTAGAAGAAGATGAAGTAATTAAGATGGATTAGAGACCAACTTTCAAAAGTTGGAGGATGTGACCATCAGAGAGAAGAGGAATTAAAAAATGAATTTTAATTTCAAAATGGGAATATGACTAAATTAAATAAAATGGTATATTTATTTAATTTAGAGGAGGAAGAGGGGTAAAATATTTATTAAATTAAATACTTTAGGACCCTTATGTAAGATGCAGGGTATTAATTAAACAAATGGTTTAATTAATATTAACAGATGGGATAAGTAATTGGATGAATAAGGAGACATGTTTGATCATATGGAAGTGATCAAATTGAATGTCTACATTTTTTCCCTCTTCGAAACCCTATTAACATAATAGGGTTTCGAAGAAAAATAGAATATAGGTGACTCTATAGAGGAAGAGATCAAAAAAAGAGATGCCCCAGCATGGGGAAATGTGCGTGAGCTGCCCCAAATGGAGGGAACGTGGAGAGGATTCCCCGGTCCAGCGAAGGTAGGCTTAGAGCGACGGGTTAGGAGAGAGTGGTAGGGTATGCCCCCTCGAGAAGGGGGACGGGGGAGGAAAAGGGAGCCCCGGTCAACTTCTCGAAAGTAAGGAGTGGCATATGTTGTTGGAAAGAGCATGAAAAATCGAGAAGAATGGTGTTTGAACGGAGTCAATTAGATAAACGGTGCATGAATGGCGGCCCCGGGAAGAAAGAGGCTGGATGAATTAGTTGGAAGAATTTTGGTAAAAAAAAAGATCTGTTTGAAAAGGGAAGAGAGAGGGAAAAAGGGAATAAAATGTAATTGTAGAATTACCTTTTGCTCATTGTGACAGCTGGCAAGTGGAGAAGGAGGAGAGGAAGAAGAGGAGGCGAGTGAGATCAGACACGATGCCGGAGTACGACAGTGACATCATTCACCGGGCCGACAAGAGACGGATATTTTTCACCCACTGTGCCGTACCACGCCAGGTTAGCCCAAAACTTAACTTTGTATTTTTGAGTCATTTATGCACGTGTTTTGGAAAAACAAAAATGTGGGTTTTGTCCGAAAAGACGAGACAAAAAATGGGTAGGAATTTTTTTTTGGGTATTTATTGAATTTTGCACCGGGGAGGGGGGATAGCAGCGGCTGCCACGCAGATTGGTCCACCGCCACAGGCGGACAGGTCCGCCACCATAGCGGCGGGTCCGCCACCGCGGGCGGACAGGTCTGCCGCAGGTGGGCGGGTCCGCCGCCGCGGGGGCGGACGGGTTCGCCACCGCGGGGGTGGGACCGCCGAGGGTGAAAGATGGGGGGGGAAGGGGGGGAGAAAAAGACAAGGATGGGAAACCCGATAATGTCGAGGGGAATGAAAATGATTAAATCTTATTGCATGCATGTAGAAAACAGGGATTTTGCGTGTGCGAGAGAGACGATCAGAGATGTTGAGGAGATGCATAGCGAGGATGACCGGGGAGGATCACCAGAGACTAGCAGAGGTAGTGTTACTGCATATGCTGACATATCTGACGATCAAGGCCCATGGGGCCATGTTGACAGCTTTGATAGAGCGGTGGGATTCGGCGACATCGACCTTTCACCTACCGACAGGGGAGATGATGGTGACACTAGAGGATGTGTGGCAGATTCCGAGGCTCCCGATATCAGGGCTCCCGATTAGTGAGTGATGGTCAGAGGATGAGGCGCTGGATGAGTCCGTGCACATTTTTTTTGGTAGTGGCGAGCTACCGGTGTAGCGGGGTCAGTTGGATGTGGATAAGATGGTAGCATGTAGGGTACCAGTACTATCACTATACCTGGCAGGGCTGATTAGTGGTAGACTACTGCCGGACCAGAGTGGTCAATTTTTGCACATGAGGATGCTCGAGGTGATTCATCATGTCATCGAGGGTCGGGAGGGGCAGTTCGTGTGGGGGACCTGCATGTTAGCACAGTTGTATCGAGACATGCACGTGATTTGTTATAGGAGATAGTTGAGTGTGACAAACGTCACACTACTACAGGTGTGGGTCTGGGAGCATATCCGCGTTGCCAGGCCGATTATAGTGAGAGTTGGTGAGCATGATGACAAGGAGCTCGTAACGTGGTGGTGGGGAGCAGAGGCAGGGGCTATACTGCGGTACTGAGAGGTGTAGGAGGTAGACATGTGGAGGAGACAGTTTGATGATGTGCGAATAGTGGATATAGTATGGAGGCCATACATGATGCGGCGATTCAGAGGGTGGTCGAGAGAGGAGGGGTTGCATAGTGGTTACTTCTTTACTTGATGTTACATGATTGGGAGTAGGCCACGAGTAGTGGAGTTGCATCGACCGGATCGGGTGGCAGGCGATTCGGAAAGTGAGCGGAGACCGGCGGTAGTGACATTGCAGCCAGTGCAGGAGCGGCCATGGG
>VDFB02000015.1:441739703-441767540 GCA_007258455.2 Sequoia sempervirens
ACGTAGCACCACTAGCAGTAGCACCACCCACAGGGGAGGATCCGGTGGCAGTATTGAGAGAGACAGTGGAGAGACTGCGACGAAGCGAGCAGCGAGTGCGGGAGGCAGAGGCAGAGCGGATCACAGTAGAGGCGGAGAGGGATGAGTGGCGGGCCTGATTTGCTCAGGGTGAGAGAGACTAAGACAGAGTCAAGCAGAATGAAAGGAGCGGAAGATTGGTGAGAGAGGGACGAGACGGGATGAGGCTATGGACTGCATGAGGGGTGGAGATTGAAGTAGGTGCGTAGTCGATGATGCAGAGGGGACAATGGTGGGAGAGGGGCGACAAACATGTTACCGCCAGGGGATAGAGGCAGAGTATGCGTAAAGAGCTAGCCGAAACCAAAGAAACGTGATGTGCAATAGCGCGGGAGGCAGAGAGATGTGGTGTAGGCAATGTGTCCAAAGGTTGGAGGTAGGGGATTCGATGGAGGCTCGTGAGCGCATACAACAATGGATACTAGGCTCAGAGGCCCTGGGTAACGTGGAGCGGGCTATTAGTGCAGATTGAGATCTGGTGATAGGTGCATGAGCTTAATGCCACTTCCAGGACCTGATAGCTAGGTAGAGGGATGAGTTTATGTAGTAGGCAAGCTGGCTGGGAGGGGTATAAGGAGCAAAGCTGTTCCGTGATTCAGCGAAGACGCATGCGCCATGTCGGGCCGTGCCCACGCCCACTGTGGGTCAGCCTCTAATCATTAGGACAATAACACTCCAGGGTTTCAACGACCATCGCTGACTCCGCCTCCATATGGCGTGTTACCAGAATCTTTACCCTTACGAGTACCGTGGAACTCCAGCGCACGAGGGTCAATACCCGACTCCCCAACAGAGATCGATGTTCTCATAGTAGAGCGGGCAGATGCAGGACATTGGTTATTTTTGGCAGATACAGGATGGATGGATTATTCATGTCACCAGAGGGCAGAGGTGATCCACATCTCTGGATTTTGTATCTTATTAGGCAATATATGATGGAGATGTATTGTATTATGATTCATTTCCCTTTACTATTTTTTTTTTTGACTTTTTTGATTTTTTTTTGATTTTTTTAATTTTTGAATTTTTGATAAGGTGGGGTAACCGAGCAGATTTAGGTGTATAATTTCCTTAGATGCATGATATTGATGGGTTTGTCAAGGGGTTCTCCTTCAAGAGTAGTCAATTTATATGCCCCAGATCCATATTTAGCGGCTATGATATAGGGTCCCAACCAATTTGCCTCAAATTTTCCTTTCTTGTCTCGGTCTTGCTGAGTACGCTGGTTCTCCTTAAGGACAAGCTCGCCCACTTAGAATTATCGAGGACGAACCTTCTTGTTGTAATTACGTTTGAGGCAATTTTGGTATGCTTGCAGATGATCATAGGCTTTTATTCTTCTTTCATCCAGTAATTCCAGCTGTGCAAGCCATGCAACACGAGCATCCTCTTCGCTGATAAGGTTCTTCAGAGAGATTCTCAATGATGGAAGTTCAATTTTGATTGGCAAGACGGCTTCAGCACCATACACTAAAGAGTAGGGGGTGGCGCCTGTTGGGGTGCGGATGGATGTGCGATATGCCCAAAGGGCAGGATGAATATGGAGGTGTCAATCTCGTCTAGTGTTATTAACAACCTTTTTCAGAATACGGATAAGGGTTTTGTTGGTCGCTTCTGCCCAACCATTACCCTGAGGGTAATAAGGCGTTGACCAACGGTGCTGGATATAGAAGGTGTCATAGAGGTGTTTCATGGCTTGGTTTTTGAAGGGTTTTTCGTTGTTGGAGAGGATGGTGGACGGGATACCATATCTGTAGAGAATATGGTAAATGATGAATTTGGAAATCTGAGTACCAGTGATTTGTGAAAGGGGCATTGCCTCTACCCACTTGGTGAAGTACTTAGTGGTGGTAATTATGAATGTATGGCCGTCAGATGATGGTGGGTAAATCTTGCCAATCAAGTCGAAACCCCATTGAGAAAATGGCCATGGTGCCAGGAGGGGCTGAAGATCTTGTGCTGGGGTGTGGATTAAATCTGCATGTTGTTGGCATGGAAGACACTTCTTCACAAACTTGCAAGCATCGTGTTCCAATGTAGGCCAATAATATCCAGCACGTAGGACCCTTTTGGCCAGAGCCATACCATTTGAATGAGCTCCACAAACACCACCGTGCACGTCCATTAGTGTGGCATGGGCTTCGGTCTCATTTAGACATCTAAGGAGGATTCCATCATACCCACGACGATAAAGCGTATCACCGATGATGACATATCGGGAAGAGCGATGAATGAAGGATTTGCGTTGATTTCGTGTAAGATTTGGGGGTATAATGTTATCATGGAGGTAGGTGTAAATGTCTTGATACCATGGGGAGGTGGGACCCGCGATATCGCACACCATGTCAGTCTCAGGGATATCATATGCTGGGATTAAAAGTTGTTCTACAAGAAATTCATATTCTATTCAGTCTTTGGGCATGTCCAGTAGGGAGCCAATAGTGGCCATTGCATCAGTTGCTTTGTTTCGTACCCTAGAAATCTATTCAAATTGTATAGAGGTGAAATATTTCTTGAAATCATCCACCATGTGCTTGTAGGGTAACAACTTATCATCCTTGGTTAGGAACTCATTATTAACTTGTCTAATGACTAGCAAAGAATCACCAAAGACTTTCAACTGAGTTATGTGCCACTATTTTGCAATTTTGAGGCCGGTGAGGAGAGCTTCGTATTCTGCCATATTGTTAGTACATGTGAATGCTATCCTGAATGACTTGGGAATGTAGTCACCCTAAGGGGTAACTAATAAAATTCCTACCCCCAATCCATTGTGTGTATATGATCCATCAAAATACAGTGTCCACGTGGGGGTCTCATCAACGGAGAAGACTTCTTCATCAGGGAATTCTGTGATCAATGGATGAGTATCAACTAGAGGAGCTTCTGCTAACTGATCTGCGATTATCTATCCTTTAATAGCCTTGTGGTCCACATATTCTATGTCAAATTCACTGAGGAGCATGACCCACTTAGCCATGTGGCCAGTCAGAGTGGTTCTAGATAACAGATACTTCAATGGATCGATCTTGGCAATTAATTTAACTGGATGGCTAAGCATGTAATGTTGAAGCTTCTGTGTGCTGAAGATGAGTGCAAGGCAGCATTTTCAATGGGGGAGTAGTTTAGCTCGTAGCCAACCAATGTCCGACTGATGTAGTAGATTGCCCTCTCTTTCGACGACTCATCATGTTGTGCCAACAATGCCCCCAGTGCGACTAAAGTGGTAGAGATGTAAAGCAAGAGGGGTTTGCTAGGAATAGGTGGCATCAATATCGGGGGATGGGCTAAATATTCCTTAATTTTATTGAAGCCCATCTGACACTGCTGGTTCCATCGGAAGGTGGAATATTTTTTCAGGAGATGAGTGAACTACTGACACTTATTTGCCAGCTGGGCTATGAATCGATGGATGGACTGCATCTTCCCTTGGAGGCTTCTTAATTGTTTGAGATTGTGTGGAGGTGGCATGTCCAAAATAGCTTTTACCTTGGTGGGATCAACCTCAATGCCCCTGCGAGAGACTATGAAATGCAACAACTTTCCTGAAGTGACCTCAAAGACACACTTTTTTGGATTTAGCCGCAACTTGTAATGCTCTAACCGCTCAAATATCTTTTTCAGGATGGTAGGATGTTCTGCTTGTGTTTTGGATTTTCCTAATAGGTCATCGACATAGTCCTCCATGATGATATGTATGAGGTCATGGAAGATGACTGTCATTTCCCTCTGATATGTTGCCCCCGCATTTTTGAGACCAAAGGGCATAACATTGTAACAAAAAGTGCCCCAAGGTGTTGTGAAGGCGGTCTTATGTTGATCCTCAGGTGCGATTCGGATCTGGTTATACCCAAAGAAGCCATCCATAAGGGATAACATCTCATGTCCTGCTGTCAGGTTGACCAACATGTCAATGTTAGGCAGGGGGAAGTCATCTTTTGGGCAGGCTTTGTTAAGATCCCTAAAGTCTGTGCAGACGCGAATGTCTCCATTTGGTTTGGCAACTGGTACTATATTGGAGATCCACTCAGAGTAGTCAATTGGTTTGATAAAACCTGCCTCTAGTAACTTCTCCA
Organism: Sequoia sempervirens; assembly: GCA_007258455.2. Lineage (NCBI taxonomy): Eukaryota > Viridiplantae > Streptophyta > Pinopsida > Cupressales > Cupressaceae > Sequoia > Sequoia sempervirens. Next base: position 441,743,858 of record VDFB02000015.1, read on the forward strand.
ATTCCTTCTTGACTAACAACGCGACTTGTGGATGCATCTTGCAGAGCTTTTGTTTGATAGGCTTGGCGTCTGGGAGAATGTCTAACTGATGAACCACTAAGGCGGGGTCTAAGCCTGGCATGTCTGAGTATGACCAAGCAAAGTTAATGATTCCCTCTTGGAGTAGCTGCACGATGACCGGATACTCTTGCTCTGAGAGTGGCTTAGCTACATAGGTGATTTTAGGACTTTCAGCAGTTCCCAGATTGACTTCTTGAGTTTCTTCAATCAGAATAGATGATTGGGCAGATAACTAAGTTCCCATAAGGGGAAGATGAACATCTCCATCTTCCAGCACCTCTTTGAGGTTTTCGCCATCAAATGCGTCCTTTATTTTTACTTTTCCAAGGTCAAGAAGTGCCTTAGGGAGGTTTTCAATAGATGACCGCCTGTTACTTTTCTTATTCTTATTTTTGCGACTGGAGTGTTCATCCTCCCCCAATCCCATAAGGTTGACATATGCATCTGTAGACATACTGACAGGTGTGCTATTACGTAGGTCCCAATCAATAAGCCAGGGTGGCAAAGGGATAGGCTAATAGTGTAGACTGATAGGAATTCGAACATAGATGATAGGTCGGTGTGATCGACGTCATCGTACGCACATATGATGGATTCCTCCTCGAGTATGTCTTCCAATAATCCTTTGTCCACAGCGACACTATTGGAAGCATTAGATGATGTTTCAGGGCCTTTTCGCTTTCTGTCATACCCAATGCCTATGTTTTTTGGTAGCTGAGATGTATCAATGGGTTGCAACTACCCTTGTTCTTCTTTTCCTAGGCCCCTGCCTTGATAGTTATGCTTTTCCATGAACTTTGTTGGCCAGGGGTACTTTTCTTGAAAGTATTCCTTGAGAGGAGTTTCCGGCTGGGGTTCTTCTTGGTAAACCCATTGGCTTATGTCCTCTTCTAGTGCATCTATCTTGATACTTGGGGATCTGAAAGTGGTGGTAGGGTCATTTTTACCACTGAAGGTGACAGTCTTGTCTTCCTTTGGGGTAGCATGCGAAGGTTGACCATACTCGTGTGGTGATGGTGGCATGGTTGCTATATTAAGAGCAGTATGCATTTCGTACTCGCCACACCCTTTGTCAATGATATGGACTTTAGTGACTGTAGGATCAGTGGTGGAGGATGGAGTGGTTATTGCAGTGGAGGGTGGATTAGTGGATGATGGCTAGGATGCCCCCATTTCAACCCCAGGACAATAATGTAAATGAGGAAATGATGCTTCTAAAGCGCAAAAATATTCAAATGGTTGGGGGTCGGCATAGATGGTGACTTCTTGTCTATTGACTGGGAACTTTAGGCACTGATGGTAGGTTGAGGGGATGGCTTACATAGCATGGAGCCATGGACGGCCGAGCAGGAGATTATATGGCAAGTCCAGATCAAGGACATGGCAGGTAATGTACTAAACCACCGGTCCCACTTGGACAGGAAGATTGATGATCCCTTCTGAATTCCTTTCTACATTATCATAAGCCTTGATTGTGATGATCTGATTACTTAAATCCGCTTGAGTATACCCCACCTGTTTTATGAATTTTAGAGTGCACAAGTTGAGGGCAAAGCCATTATCTACCAAGACTCTTTTTATTTTATGACGGGCAACTACAACTTCAATATGTAAGGGGCGATTATGATTGACATCGATGTTTGGCATATCATTTTGGCTGAAGTGCAGTTGGTGAGATGAAGCTAGGTGTCCTACCAAGGCTTGGAACTATGTAGGATCAATGTTATTAGGCACATGGGTTTCCTGTAGGGCTCTATTGAGGATTTCTTGATGCACCGGGGAAGACTTAAGCAAATCCAAAATGGATATATGAGTAGGGGTCTTTCTTAAGTGATCAAGGATGTTGTACTAAGAGCTTATAGGAGTTGATGGGGCGGGTGTAGAGGCTACAGGAATGGTGATGTGGGCTCGTCGTGTAGTAACAACACATTGAGGGTCTTTAGCTTTGACATGTATCATGGATACACGAGGTTCTACCTGCTCAATGTAATGAATAATACCCTCGTAGTTGAGGGGTACATTCTTATAGCTCATGTTATTTGTGCTGTTGGTTTGAGGATGACTGTTGGAGGTGCTCAGGCCTTGATTATGGTTTGGAAAGGTGTTTTGATATATCTGTAATTAAGCATTGGACGACGGAGCTTGAGTGGGGTCAACCTTGATATCACCTCGATCTATGAGATCTTGGACGTAGTTTTTCAGACCCTAACACTTATTCAAAGAGTGCCCTTTGATTTTATGGAACTCACAATATTCATTTTCCCTAAACCATGCGGGCTTAGGTTTAGATTCGTCGAGTGGCTTGGTGACAGGGTACGTGATCGGATAGTTGATCTGTAATAGCTTATTGAAGACGACACTCAGAGGTTCTCCTAGTTGAGCGTACTGACATTTAGCGTTCCCTTGGTTATTTTGATTGGACTGTTGGGGAGGACGGGGTGTCCCCTGCGGTACAGATATGGCGTTGGGTATGGATTGTTGTTGTCTTTGGGATGTTTTAGCCACGTGGACATGTTTAGTATCAGTAATGCCATCATTTACTGCATTTTTGTTCTTGTTCCAAAAATGTGGCTTGTCATTGAATGACCTTTCCTTATCTTGATTATATATTTTGATGTGCCCCTTAGCAACAAGGGCACGCTCAAGGATGGGTCCCTTCTCCACTACCTCCACGAAAGTGGTGACACAATGTAATCTAAATTTATGAGCCATGTCGAGATGAGAGTTCTCCACGAAGAGGGTGACCATGTCCTTTTCTTTCAAAGGGGTTTTCATTCAGCTTGCTAGGGCATGCCACCTTTGGAGGTAGTTGGTAAAGGTTTCCCCTTCACGCTGTTTCTCTTTGAGGAGATCCAAGGTATCAGTGTCTTTCTCCAAATTGACGGAGAAGTAGGAGACAAACTTTTCTGACAGGTCTGCAAAAGATTTTATGGATCCCTTTTCGAGGGTCATGAACCACCCTAGCGCGTTGCTTTCCAGACTCTGAGGGAATAGGCGCAAGAGATAGTTGTCATTGTGGATAACTTCTTGACACTGGGAGTAAAACTCCTGCAAGTGGGCCTTAGGATCCTTGTTCCCCTTATATTTGTCAAACTTCAACATCTCAAAATGTTTGGGGAAAGGAATCAATGAGATGGAGGGATCAAATGGATATGGACATATATCTTCAAACTTGAATGATTGTTTGCCAGTCCTTTCCTGAAGATCTTTCATAGCGGATTTGATTTCTAGTATGTCCGCATTAGCCGGTGTGTTGGATGGGTATTGATGGTAGGACGATTATGGATTCAAAGATGACGCTTGGGGATGGTTGTATGGATAATGAGGACGAAATATCCCCTGTTGATACACCAAGGGACCTTGTTGATAAAGAGGTTGTTGTTGCGAGGCGGGATATGAATTGGTTGGGTAGTTATGGGTGGCGTACTGTTGGGAAGTATGGAGAAGGTGTTGTTGATTAGTTTGTGGATGTTGGGGGTGCTGATGTGACTGTTGCGAGGCCACATAGGATGGTTGTTGTTGATATTGTTGATGATTATAATAATTGTAATGATAAGGTGGTTGTTGATGCATAGTTGGCAGCTGTGGTGGGTGAGATGGGATGTTATGTGGTGGTTGCGCTTGTGGGCGTAAGATGGATGCAAGGAATGGAGATATGGTCAGGGCTAAAGACCGAGGTTGATTTCCTTGTGGTTGATGCTGTGATGGTTGTGTTGAGAATAAAGGATTGACCAATGGTTGTTGTTGAGGTTGAGGTGCGGTTGAGATGTTTTGCGAGGGAGGTTGTTGAGCACTAGTGGGAGCATAGGATTGGGGAGGTTGTTGGGATACAAATGACGATGGTGGAGGGATGCTGGATTGGGATAGTTGTTGGGGTATGAATGACGATGGTGGAGGGATGTTGGATTGGGATGGTTGTTGGGGGTATGAATGACGATGGTGGAGGATTTGTAGCCCTAGGAGGTGGGGGTAAGGTAGCAAAAGGGCTGCCCCCAGTGTTGACAAGAGGTGGGTTTGAGGGGAGTGGTGCTGGTAGCATTAGTGGTTGTGGTTGTGGGACGTTTTGTGGCATGCCATAGGAAAAAGGATCATTGGAATCAATGGTTTGGGGTGTTCCTGTGACCGAGATGGTGGGATGTGTGGGATTACCAACAGGATACAGGACTGCGTTGCCGAATTTAGGTTGATGCCAACCTTCTACGGAAGGAACGTTGGGGACATACGAGCTACTGGGGATGTCATGTGAACCTTGGGGTACATTAGATGTGGAGGTGCCATACTTGGATAAGTTGACACCTGACGATAGCTTGACACCTTTTTCAATCAAGTGAGCCAAGATTTTGTCACCATGTCTTTCAAGAAGGTGTTCTGTTATTTGTGCATTAACAGGGTTGCTGAAGTGTTCCTCAAATGTGAGCTCAGGTTGGTCAGCCATGTTTTCCTCCCTAGGTGGTGACGTGTTTTGACCATCCACGTTGGATTGTGATGAGGTACCGTTGTGGGGATCGTGAGGGATGTTAGCACCATAGTTAGGATCTGATGAAATGTTCATTGTGTTGTTAGGATCTTGAGGATTGTTTGATTGGGCATTCAGGACTTGTTGGTCAGCCATTTTATTTTCCTGTGATCAAGTCTGAACGGGCATGCAAGATGATGAGAGGGATCAAGATATTAGAAAGACCTTGATGATGAAAGATTGATTCGATTTGATGGGAGATTAGCTGATGACGATCAGTCAGACCGATGTGGATTGGTTTGATGGAATCGGATTGGATTGATTGGTAGACATTAGATTAATCTAGATTTTGGGTTTTGATCCAGAGAGATTTGATGATGTGGGGGTTGGATTGATCTGATGATTAGGATTGATTTGATGATAAATATGATGAAGATCGAGATCCACAACTGAGTTTAAGAAGGATCCTTGGTAACACTAGGTATTGATTGAAAGGTGGATGTATGACAACGACACCGAATCCAACTTGAGATAGAAGCGGATTGATTGGGTCGAAAAGGATAACTAACTTAAGATGGACAACGATCCTAAGCCAGTTACGATGATTATGATTAGGGATGAACACCTAGGTCAACTTGGATGATAACTCCAACAGGGTTTATATGGAATAACGAAGATCAAAGATGAAAGTGGGTTTAGGACAGATGGGGAGCGTCTTAGGATAGATGAATGGCTCTCAAAACAAGAAAAAGAGTGTTCAGGATAAATGACTCTTAGAACGAGGGGATGAAGACTCAGAACGGACGTTCAGATGTTCATTTAGGATGGTGAATGGTCATATCGGTGTTCAAGACAGAGAGACAAGGGATGCTAAGTGATAATATAGGCTAGTCAAAGGTCAAGTCCACCACAACATAAGGACAGGTTCGCCACAACATTAGGAAAGGTCCGCCACAGCATAAAGACAGGTCTGCCACAACATTAGGATAGGTCCACCACAGCATAAGGACAGGTCCACCACAGCATCAGGACAGGTCTGCCACAGCATAAGGACAGGTCCACCACAACATTAGGACAGGTCCACCATAGCATAAGGACAGGTCCACCAAAGGATAAGGATAGGTCCGCCAAAGGATAAGTTTAAGCTTGATGTTTTGATGGATGGGTAAGGCAAAGGACCCAGAATATAGCAATCATAAAAGATTTGGCCAAACTGATAATCATTGGTTTTTGCACGAGAAAGACAATTCAAACAGCACAACCCTAAGATTAGTAGAAACGGGTATGGCCAACAAAGTCTTCTACTCTAGGATGCACATGGTTGCTAAGGAGTCCTCGATATACACCCGATATGTGAGGCCCAAACCGTGAACACCAACCCATTACAAGCATGAGTCGGGAACCTTAGCGATATACTAAAGGCTCAGACCAACTCTTCACATCATCCCGACACTTCGCCAATTACAACGTGGTTGGATTGAGGTACAACTTTTTCTCTCCCCCTTTATATACCCCGCTGGTATGTGTGGTTGGAATCGTCCCTTGGGGTGATGAAATTCCCAAGCAGGTCCCACTAAGAAAATGAAAAAGGGGCGACTCAAAGGACTTGGAAAGCTATGATTTTTCATCACCCAGGATTGCCAAATGGCGCAAGGGGATTGGATACATCAAATAGCCTTCCACAAACATGCCAAACAAGGTTTATTGACCCCTTTAATTAAACTATGTGCCTAATTTACCAAAAGACAATCGACAAAAACTTGAAATTTCACCTTCGGGAGGATAGGTCCGCCACTCTGCAGGGACAGGTCTGCCACTCTACAGGGACAGGTCTGCCACTCTGTAAGGACAGGTCCACCACTCTGTGAGGACAGGTCCGCCACTCTATCAGGACAGGTCTGCCACAACAGGACAAGTCCGCCACCGGAGGACAGGTCCGCCAATCTGTCAGGACAGGTCTGCCACAGAAGGACAGGTTCGCCACAATAGGACAGGTCCACCACTTTGTCAGGATAGGTCCGCCACTTTGTAACCTGGACCTACAAAAATGCAAAAAATAGAAAACATGAAAGAAAGAGACCCGTTTGTGGGTCCCACCTGGCATGCCAGAAATGTGATAGGTCAAATGTAAGTGTTAGAAAATGAGCAACAAACTAAAGAGTGCAAATAAACACCAAAACAACCTACACCTCAAGATTAGCCTAAGTTGGAATCAACACAAGATAAAAGCAACAAAAGGAACTTTATACCTAGTGTCGAATCGATCCTTTGGTTGGCCCTTCGATCTTTGGTGTGTATTCTCCTTGGATGGCACAAGATGCAAGCTAAATGATGTTGTGAGAATGAGTACAAGTGGATGAAAACATGAAAATGGCTAAGTGTAGATTGAGAAATAAAATTGCAAGAGTTTGGCTAGCAAAATGATCTCCCCGAAAATGAGAGAAAAGAGGGGGTATTTATAGGAATTTTGAGAATTACTAGAAGAGATGGATGGCCAAGATTGAGCCACCAAATATCAAGATGTAGGGCTAAGGTGAGTTGAGAACTCACAAGCCCTCACATCTTGACATGTGGCATGGGGAGAGGCTTAAGCAAGATGAGGTGGAGATGAGGTGTAAGAGAAGTACATGACATGGATGTACTTCAAAGGACCATAGGGATTTGGTCAAGATATCCTCAGAAAGGATGTCCTTGTCCCATGTGGGTGAGAGGACATGTGAGGAATTAAAAATTCCTCAAATATTCTCATGGGGAGATGAGAAAGAATAAAGAATAAAGAGAGGACATGTGGGAAGGAGTGAAGGAATTAAAAATTCCTTTTGAGTGCATTGGGGACTAAATGTGAATTAAAAATTCACATGGGGAAGTGGAGTGCCTTGCCCAAAAGGAGAAAGCCTTTAATAAGGTTGACTTAAGGACACATGCCATAAATGGGAGGAGGATTAGGTTAGACTAACCAAATGATTAAGGTTGTGCAAGTACTTAGTTAGATGGACTAATGACTCATTAGAATCAAGTGGGAGATTATGGAGGATGTGACCCTAATGATGATTAAGGGTGTGCACATGCTAACCCTAGTTAATTAGAAGAAGATGAAGTAATTAAGATGGATTAGAGACCAACTTGAAAAAGTTGGAGGATGTGACCATCATAGAGAAAAGAGGAATTAAAAAATGAATTTTAATTTCAAAATGGGAATATGACTAAATTAAATAAAATGGTATATTTATTTAATTTAGAGGAGGAAGAGGGGTAAAGTATTTATTAAATTAAATACTTTAGGACCCTTATGTAAGATGCAAGGTATTAATTAAACAAATGGTTTAATTAATATTAACATATGGGATAAGCAACTGGATGAATAAGGAGATGTGTTTGATCATATGGAAGTGATCAAATTGGATGTCTACAAGGGCATATATTCATATGAATGTTGAAGAATTAGGAAGCTCCCAATTGATAAATCTATATACAAATCACATTGTGAGAGAAGATATTTGTGTAAGGCCTAAATTTAAGACTTTGGAGGAGAAGAAGTTCACACAAATTGTGAAGTTTCCTGTGTTAGATGAAAATAAATTTGTTCGGTACATACTAATTTGAGTGCATGTCGAGTTCATGTGGTTAAATCAGCCCTTCAAGATCACAAGAGAAGCTATAAGAATTTTTATTGGTCTGAATTCATCTAGTGGGTTGCCCACATTGAAAGTTGTGAAGAACCAAATAGTCACTAAGGAAACCGGTCCTATTTTTGACAAAAGAGCCATGACAATTAATGACATAATTGAATTGGATGTAAAGTTTTCTTCTATGGTTATTGGATATAAAATCTATCACTTAAATTGGGATAACTCTATATCCGGTACTGAAATCTGTGCATCTTATCAAATGATCAAGGAAAATGCAAAATATGACTTATGTGAGTTACTCCGGGGCCAACTAATTGAAAATATTGGAAAAATCAAGAAGGAAAAGAAGAACTCTTTCAAGTATGGCAATCTATTGTTATTTCTATTCTTCTACTTCATGAATGAAGTTTTGGGAGTTGGTAAAGTGCAATGGGAAGGTGACAGACTTGTAGCTGTTCAAATCAGAGACATCTTATATAGATTTAGTGATAGCAAAGCAAGGAAAATTGCTATTTTGGGTTACTTCAAAAGCTTTTAGAATGAAATACAAGCTAGGGAAAGGATTCCTAAGTCTATTGTGGAAAATATAAGGACACTATTTGCTTCATGGTTGACATTGATCAATGTTTGATGGAAGGACCAAAACCTAGAACAGTTTGGATAATTCCTATGGGATATGAGGTTGAAGAACACATTTTGGAGTTGTATGCCCAACACCTGTTGAGTAAACCTCAGGATTAGACAAAAGAAAGGTTTGGTACCTTTGAAGAGAAGAATATGGAAGTACATGCACAACTGAAGAAGCCTATGATAGTCTGGAAGGTCAGAAAGGAAGTTGAATCTTTTGTGGAAAGCATTGGTATATTAGTTGAAGCAGTGAGGGAAGCTAAGAAGAAAAGAGAACAAGCATAAGAAGGGAAGCCTACTAGAATTGAGTCAACTAGTCTAACAACATCCTCTACTAGATCTAGATCTACAAGGAGCTCTGCACTCTCATCCGGTCCTACAAAAGAAATCAAGCCCTGTAAAAGCTCAAGTCAAGACATCTGGAAGAGAAGGAAAGAGGAAGAAGGATAAAAGCACAAGAGTCTATGTTGCTATGGAAGAAGATGAAGAAACCAAGTCAGATAAAGAAGAGAAATCAAGCATAAGGGCACAAAGACATCAAAAGTATCTAAGGACAAGCCCTCTGGTGAAGAGAAAGCAAAGAAAAAGGTGAAAACTGACAGATCTGGTATGACTATAGAGGAAGTGGAAAAAGCTTTAATTAAGGATGGAAACCTCAAACCAATTTCTGAATGGTATGAAACTTTTGATAGTGTCGGTCAGAGAACTATTGAAGAAGCCACAATAAAATATTTGAATGTTTTCAATATGAATCTCATAGAAATAATGTTAGAATTACCTAAAGGTTTATATGAAGTCTTAGAAATGAGGAGAGTTAATGCAAGAGATGAAGATGAACAAATGAGAGAACATATACTTGTTGATCTGTGTCTGGTAATGTCAATAGAAGAAATGAAGAAGATCCTCAATGATGCTAAAAATTATTTTAAGAGCAAAACAAGGTTGAATAAGCTTATGATCGGACAAAATGAGGAAGTAACAAAGGACACTGAGAAAATTCTTAAGGAAGTTCTGTTGAAAAACATATATAATGTCATCTCTGAAGAAATTCATGATGAAGATGTTCCATCTAGTCTGAAAGTTGAAGAAGTGAAAGAAGACATAATTGAGGAAACTCAGAATCCTCTAGATATGCAAGATACTAAAATTACCATGGAGAATAAAGCTCCTAAAGATATATTAGCTGAAGAGGCAGAAATTCCCAAAGCCAAGGAAGAATCTATGATTGAAGAAAAGAAGGTTGAGGCAAAGAAGGTTGTAATGGAAGAAAGAGACACTACAAAGGTAGTAAAGGAGTTTTTAGAAGAACAACAAGAGGAGTTTGACCCTGAATTGGTTGAAGGTCCTATCAACTTGGCCACTCTATCTCCTATTCAGAAGTTGAAGTTAGCATCATTTGCTCAAGCCAAGGAAAGGGAGGAGATAATGAAATCTCACATTGAGGACAATGAGCTGCTAAGTCTTGCATCTGGTATCTTGGAGAATATCATTCCTACATATGTAGAGGACTCATTCAATTCTCTCTCTGGTCAACTGAAGAAACTTATCAACTTTGTAAGTACTCACTTTGAGTGTCTTGAAAAGTCAGCTGAGGATAAGGTCAAGAAATAATTTGATGTAAATAAGTTTAGTAGACTAAAGTGTATGATTGCTAATGATAAATCCTTATTAGCTACATGTGAATAGAACATTCAAGGTGCATTATCTGAAGGTGGAAATATCTACAACTCATGCTTATCGTTGTCTAAATTCACTGAGGTCACCAAGAAGAAAATTAAGGAATATGAGAAACAATAAGAAAATATTTCTCAAGTCTTTGATCCTCTAACCATTTCTATGGGTAAGCAAGAAGGTCAAGTCATATCCCTTCTTGAAAAAATTAAAAGTTTGAAGCATGAAAAAGATAGAATTGTTGAAAGGGTATGTGAGCTTAGAGGACTAATTGGTCCTAAGATGGAGACAATGCTTAGTGCATTAAAGGAAGCCCAAGATGCTATGACTGTCAGTGATCTAGAAAATATCGAGTTAGCAGAGATGCAATCCTACTTGTTCTGTGGTCACATGGCTATTTTGGAGAGTCTCAAAAAGGGTTGGGACACTAGCTTAAGCTTGTTGAAGAACAATTTTAAAGATATTTTCCAATCCATGTAAGTTAGAGAAGCATGTTTTTACATATATAGTCTGTTCATAGAAATTTTGTATGATTTTTGGTATGCGGATTCCCGTCTTTGTCATTGATGTCAAAGGGGGAGTGTGGGACAGTGAAAAATTCCTTATTCATCTAAGGGGGAGTTGCGATTAATTTTTTTTTTGAAGTTTTGAGGATTGCAGTGTATTCATGTTGGTATTGGTTCTGACACTTAGTCATTTTTCACTAAGTGTTGCATCAATGCCAAAGGGGGAGATTGTTGGAAAGAGACACTGCACAAGTTATCTAGTGTTGTCATTGATGGAAACCCTAGTTAGTAATCCTATCCACACCTCAGTATTTTGTCATACTGTAAGTCAGATTGAAGATAAGTGTTAACTATCAAAGCTAAAACAGAGCATTCAACAGAGTTGTGTACATCAATTCATATGCAATTTTCTATTATCATTTTGTGTTGTGGATCTCAGGAAAGGTCTTTTGATGTTTGGAATTTCTTATCTTTGAATCATAGAGCCTCGTATTGATTGGTGTGCAAGTTAGAAGATCTGGTTTATTGATTTTCAGTCTAACAATGCAAAAAGGCTAACAAGGAGATTGTAGCGTGCAGTGGATCTTTGAGGAATAATTTTTGAAGGTGTTTCATGGTTGAGGATGATTTTTTGGTTCCTTACTATGTTGTGACCAACACTGGTTGGTTCACATTAATAATTATTTATGGATTGAGTCGACAATTTGTACATGTTTTATATTTTGTTGAAGTCAACATGTGGTTGATGTAATCTCTTGATGTAGATATATATAATCGATTATTTCTATCATTTTGGTGTGTGTTGTGATATGATACAAAATTTAGAAGGATTATAGATCGATTGTGCACAGTTTTACTTGAGCAGAAAAGGATTTGTGATTTGAATTAAAGTAAACAAAGGTTTAAGAGTAGAATCAGACAAAATGTGAAGAATGTTGTCAATGTGCTTAACCAGAACTATACTCAGGCATTAGCAGAGTAATTTCATAGTTCATCCACTCCAATTGTCTATCTATGACTGTAAGATAGTGAGTCTTCTTTTGGGAAGTAAGCCTTTTGTATTTGAGTAGTGAGCTCTAAGCAGTGTTCCTGAATGCATGTGCATTCCCAATTGTAAACACTTATTTTGAGTATACTCATGTTGTGGATTAATCTCCATCGTGGTTTTTCCCCTAACAGGGTTTCCACAAAAAAAATCCTTGTGTTATGGTGTTGTGGTTGATTTTCTTGTGTTCTTGCATCTTTCTTTTGGTTCAATTCTATAAGTGGCTTAAAGATCAATTTAATAAAGTTAAATTTTGCATAATACTGATTCACCCCCCCTCTCAGTGTTCCTTGATTCCAACAAGGACATCTTATGTGACCTTAATTATCTATGCAGTGCCTTGTCAGATGTAAAAAGGCTTTGGGATGAAGGGAGATCCTCATGGACCAAGATTCTTAGCAAGCTTCAAGGGGCATAAGCCTCTGGTCATCATCTCTATTTGGGATATACTTCTTAGGGGAATTTTTTAGGTATGCAAAGGATCAGTTAAAGCAATCCTTTTTTTTTTCCCTTTTACATTGATGTCAAAGGGGGAGAGAGAGAAAGAAGGAAGTTATTTTTATGGTTTTCACATCATGTGTTTCCATCAATAAAAAAGGAGATTGTTGGAAATTGTAAGATTGTCATTGATGTCAACAAGTGGAATCTAGACAATCACCTAAATGGAATTTTGATGTTTATCAGTCTTCAACTGCTTTGGTAATGAAAGTCTATTGATCCGGTGCTTTGATCTGGATTATCCCTTTTTGTAACATTTTCTCTAAAGCTGATAATATGTTTATCCTAATATCAGTTGTATTCATTGACATGGTTTCAACTAACTAGGTTGTATGGTTAGAAAGGTACAATTACCAGTTGTTTTGGAAACAGTGTCATACTCATACACTGGCTTTGTACATCAATTTCCTGGACTAGATTCTATCTCAAAAAAGATATCATCACAGGAATTTGCAAACAAGTTTGAGACTTCAAGAGGCATCTTGCTTTGGAATTTCATAATGAGATGTGAAGGCATTCAGAAGATATGAATGACAATATTATGTTTTGTAGTCTACAATGAGTTTTCATTCTATATATTGATGTGGGAGATTTCACATTTTCTCATATTTGATTATCTTATTGAGTGATGTTGAAGGCAAGTAGATTGATGTTGTCTAAGGAAGAATTCAATATGCTAACATGCGTGTGTGTTACACGTTTGATGGATTGCATGTATGTTTGGAGTTTTTAGTCTCTCTGGCTAACCTAATTATGTATCAATATTGAGAAGTTTTTTATGTGTGAATAATGGGATCTATTTGAGGTCCACACTGACTACTTATGTACAAAGATGAGGACAATGGTGAAAAGAGTTGATTAGGCCAACCTAATTAGTAAACATGGACATATATATGTATATATGTAAGACATTGAATGTTAGAGGGAGTGTGAGGCAGAGAAAGGAAGAGTGTGTGAAAGTTACATGAAGTCAGAGATATGAATGGATATGTGTGAGATGTGGAGATAAGTGTGCAGTCTATGTATTGTGCTTCAATGGAACTAAACTCCAGTGTAAGGAAGGTGCATTTTCATCAGTTCATGCTTTTGGCAGTGAGCCACTTCATTTTGTATCTTGGTGGTAAGCCAGATATTTTGTATCTACTTCAGGCTGTGATTCTTTCGAGGATTGTGTGTCAAGTCCTAGTAGTGAGCCATTGTAATATTCTATATCCAAATATATTATATTGTGAGCTAATCCTCACCATGATTTTTCCCATTTTGGGTTTTCCACGTAAAAATACTAGTGTTCATGGTTGTTGATGCATAATCTTGATTTTGTGTTCTCTCCTGTTGATTTGGTCAGGTTTGTGGTAATGTTTAAATGGGTTTTATGTGAATGGTTTTATGGAATACTGATTCACCCCCTCCCTCTCAGTATTCCATATTTTCAACACCTCTATCCCTCCCACCCTACCTAGATAAGTCCCTCTCACTCCAACCCCTTCTCTCCAACTCCCCCCTCCCTCTCTCCCTCTATCTTGGGTCTCTTTGTTGGATGTTGTGGTTTTGTTGCTGATATGTGGTTTTCATTGATGTCAACACTATTAGCATTAATTCATTAAAAGCTGTATATGTCGAGGATATTGAGAAAATTGTAATGAAATGAGTTGTAGGTTATCAGTGGTGAAGTTCAGTTTTTTGGTGATTTCAGTACATTGATGATTAGAGGTTGTGATCTAAAGGGTTTGTTGCTAAGTTTATCTAGTTTATCCACATCGAGTTTTAGAGATCCACATGAAGATTTGATCGAGTTATGAAGATTTATATTCTGAGAGTTTTTCTGTTGCTTTAGTCAGTGTTCCTAATTGAAGATGATGCAATTTTAGTTAGTTTAGTTGTTGCAAATGCTTCTTTGGTGATTCATGATGTTTGTGGATGTTTCTAGATCATGATCTATCTTTGTTGCACGTTCGCATTGATCGTTGTGCTCGTGGTTGGCAATTTTCTCTTGCATGTTCATGTTTTTCATGTTCTTGACTGACATGGTGGTTGTAGCACGTTGTGGATCTCCGAGGAGTAATTAATTAGTTTTTTTTGTGTTTGAGCATGTTGATTTGGGTCTTCTCTAAGTTATGGCCAACCTTGGTTGATTCACATTGTTAATTTTTATTGATTTGAGCTGATAGTTTGTATTCATTTTATTATTCTGTTGAAGCCGACATGTAGTGATGAAATTTCTTGTTGTGGATATATAAGAGTGATTGTTTATTCAATTTAGATGTATGCTTGAGTGTGCTCATGTATGAGATGTGCAAATAAAGTCCTAATCATTCGAAGGCAAAGCAGAGTGTGAAGAAGAGTGAAGAAGTGTTCATGTGCTTAACTAGAATTGTGATTAGGCATTAGCAGATGCTATTTTATCAGTCAAATCCCTATGGATGTAATCTGAATCTTTCTATAAGACAACGTGTCTTCCTTTGGGCAGTTAGCCTTGTTGTAATTAAGTAGTGAGCTCTAGGTAGTGTGTCTAAATGCATGTGCATTCCTCATTTCATTCTTTATACTTTTAACAGGGTATAATCTTATGGACTAACCTCCACCGTGGTTTTTCCCCTAACAGGGTTTCCACGTAAAAAATATTGGTGTTATGTGTGTTTCTGATGTGTTGATGATTTATGCTTTCATTGTTATTAATCAGATCTAAGAATAAGGTTAATAAGTTGAATAAGTTTTAAATTTATGGGACAATTGATTCACCCCCCCTCTCAGTTGTCTGCCCTTGTGTTGCCAACAATTGGTATTAGAGTAAGTTGCTTGGAAGAAGTTTAATAGATTAAGGTGATCTGGGATGGTGACTTATAAGAAGGATAGTCCGAGATTTTATGGAACAAATTATTCTCTTTGGAAGACTCAAATGGAGTGTCATTTGAGATGCATTGGTGAACCCTTCTGGAACATTACATATAATAGGTATGTTATTCCTCAGAATGGTCCTACTACTACTGTTGAGATTAGAGATGTTGAGTATAATATCAAGGCTAAGGAAGCATTGTTGAGTGCCTTGAATGATTCTAAGATGACAAATGTTATGGATTTGAAGACTGCTTATGAGATATGGAAAAAGTTGGAAACCTTGTATGAAGGTGATTCTAATGTGAAGATTACTAAGTTGCAGAGTCTGAAAGGGAAATATGAATTTTTGAGAATGGGTGATGATGAGAACATTACTATTTTCATGCAAAGAGTGAATGAACTTGTGTGTGGTATTAGATGTGTTGGTGGAAAAATAGATGAATTAGAGATTGTTGCTAAAGTGCTTAGGTCCTTTCCCAATTCATACAAAGTAAAGCTAGTGCTATTGAAGAGCTCTAGACTGTAGCAAATGTAACCAAAGATATGTTGGTCAGTAAGCTTACTGCTTTTGAGTTCAATGAATTTGGTGATGCCCTTCCTAAGGTAGAATTTGCATTCAAGGCTACTACTTCTGGTAGAGATAAAAAATATATGATCCAGTGAGAGTTCATCTAGGAATACATTCAAGTATGAGGATGAAATCAGGCAGATTAAAGAAGAAGAAAGAGAGCTGAAGAGATGGAAGCACTTATTGTCAAAAGAGTATCGAGAGGAAAAGGTAAGTATGAAAGAACATTACCTCTTAAATGTTTTTCTTGCAATAAGATAGGTCATTTTACATCAAGGTGTCCAAAAAGAGCTCCTAAACCAAGACATAACAAGCCTAGATTTCAAAGGAAGTGTTACTATGCTACTTATGAAGGTGTGACAAATGATGAATCTAATAAAGGTGATGATGAATGGGTATTTATTGCTATCAAGGAAAATAAGCCCGTGTCTACTAAATCTGCTAGTTGTACAAATGTGAAGAAATCCCTAGCTGCTCGAGTTGAAGAGAAAGATGAATGGGTGATCGACATCGGGTGTTCACATCATATGACAAGAGATAAAAGTAAGTTTGTGAGCTTGGAAAAGTATGATGGTGGTGTTGTGAGATTTGGTGATAATACAGTTGGTGTGATCTGTGGTAGAGGATGCATTTCTTTTGATGGTAAGCATAATACCGATGATGTTCTATATGTGGAAGGTTTGAAGCATAATATTTTAAGTGTTGGAAAAATGGTTGATAAGGGATACAATCTTCAATTCAAGGATGGAAAGTGCAGAATATTGAGTTTCAGAAATGTAATTGCATTAGGTACAAAGACAAAAGGTAATATCTTTCACTTGAGTGTTGCTAGTAAAATTTGTTTGATTGCTCAAGTTGACGAAAGCTGGTTGTGGCATAGGAGAATGTGTCATGTTAACTTTGATAATATTGTCAAGATAAGTTCTACTAAGGCTGTGAGAGATCTACCTAAGTTGGTGAAACCTACTAATGCCATACGTAAGGAGTGTTAGTTAGGGAAGCTAACTAGAATTTCATTTTGGAGTAAACAACATTGTTCAAATGAATTGTTGGAGCTTGTTCATACTGATCTGTGTGGTCTCTCTAAGGTCAAAATTTTACAAGGTTGTAGGAATTTCATGTTACTCATTGATGATTATTCTAGAATGATGTGGGTTATTTTCTTAAGGGATAAATATGAAGCTCTGGAGAAGTTCAAGATATTTAAGGCTATAGTTGAGACATAGATAGGTTTGAAGATTAAATGTTTGAGATCAAATAGAGGTGGTGAATTCACTTCCAGTGAAGTTAATTAGAACATGGAATAAAGAGACAATTATTTGCACCGCAGACCCCTCAACAAAATGGAGTTGTGGAAAGGAAGAACAAAACAACTGAAGAAGCTGCTAAAACAATGATGTTGGAAGGAAATGTCCCTCATATCTACTGGAGAGAAGTTGTGATTACTATTGTGTACACACTCAACCAGGTGCAAATTAAAGGTGATGCTGGTAAGACCCATTTTGAGCTATGGATTGGTCATAAGCCTACTGTTAGGTATTCCAATATCTTTGGAAGCAAATGTTATATCAAAAGAGATGAAGATATAGGAAAGTTTGATGCTAGGAGTGATGAAGGTATTTGTATAAGAGTGAATTTGAACTTCATGTGCAAATCCCATTTTTTCCTTTATCCACCTTAGAAAAACCAAGTTTGGAGGCTTAATTCCACCTAAACCCACTGCTTGCATCCCACTTGGTGCCTGTTTTGAGCGTTGGTGGAGGCATTTCTGTTGGGGATGCCCACATGACGCGTAGACGTTCGCGCGGCATGCTTACGTCCCTAGCAGATTCCTGTGGCTGAACCTGTAGAGGCCTTACAATTCTCATTGGGAGTCAAGTTGTAATGCCCCCTTCGGCCGACTGACCCAAATATGGCCATTTTTGTCCATCCCTTCTTAAAATTCACCCCTTTAACAAGCATTGGGGGGGATCTCTCTTCACATCTTCTAAGAACTTCTTCACTT
The DNA here is from genome assembly GCA_007258455.2 of Sequoia sempervirens. Lineage (NCBI taxonomy): Eukaryota > Viridiplantae > Streptophyta > Pinopsida > Cupressales > Cupressaceae > Sequoia > Sequoia sempervirens. Next base: position 441,761,758 of record VDFB02000015.1, read on the forward strand.
CATTCACAATCTCTTCACAAGCTCTAACTAGCTTCGTCACCATCCATTCAATCTCCAAACACTTTACACTTCACAACAGTAACATCAACACTCCACCACTTCAGTAGAGTAAGTGTGGAACAAAACACCATTGCAGTAGAGGCTTGAGTTCTTCTCATTTTATCCCCAATCAGCCTTGAGAGCTCCTGGTGGAGGTGGTAATATTTCACTCCTCTCCTCTATTACTTGGTTGAGTAGCATAACACTGTTTTGTAGTTCTTTAGTGCTCTTCACTTCATTTCTACTTTTCTCTCTATCTATCTGGCTGTTCGTGGAGGTGGGAACACCAAAATGGGGTCTGACTGAGGCAGGCCCCTATACAGCCCCAAAAATTTCTCTCTCCCTCTTATGTGCAGGTATTGAAGACACTCACGAGCTAGAAACTTCATCACTTGCGTGGTTGTAAGTATTTCCTTTCTTCTCTTTATCTTCGTCATTTCTACTTCTTTATTTCAATTCTATCACTTTTGTTATTTTCCTATATTCTGGAAGTCCTTAGCAATCGAATAGAAGCACTCACTTTGCTATTTTATGAGACACTAGTGCACCTCTGGGATGCTAGTGTGCCATGTTGTCTTCTATTTCCTGCGTTGTCGTCCTTTGGCCAAGAGCTAGCTAGTTTGTCCAAAAAATCTCTGTGACCTGATCTTTTAGATTCTATAACTCTTGTCGCTGATTCCTGAGGTAGAATAGGGAAATTCACCCCATGAGGCTCTCTAAATGAAGAGAACTCATGAGTAGCGAATCCCCCTCTTCTACATTTTGGTGAACCTGACGTGAAGAGAAAATTTTCCAAAAAATTAGGAATCTATTTACCCCTACTTGGTGGGGTCATAACTTTTGACTTAGTGCTCAGAATTTAGAACCGTTTGCACTGTTGGAAAGGTCTCCTAGAGAGCTAGTTTTGTCCCTAAAATACAAGTTCCTTTGACAATCAAGTTTTACAAACCGACGCAAGTTTTGATCTCAAATTCTGCTCTGGAGACCTTCGAAAATGCGATTTACTAAAACATAGAAAATACCAAAAAAAATGTAATAGATTTAATATCTTCTTTTATTAGTTCAGTAACTAATTTTGTCCAAAATGTTAATGATATTCCATTTCATGCATATTATGGCGACTTGGCTTTGCCCATGTCACTTGGTGTCTTTGATCCTTCTCATGAAAATCCTCTTACTTTAGAGGATATTATGTTGCAAGAAGATGAAATCATTGATACCTTTCTTAATGTTACTCTACCTTCTCTTCATTCCAATGCACTCTCTTCTATAGATGATGAATCTTTTCATCCCAATGCACTCTCTTCTAGAGATGTTGCATTGGTGAATGATGAATCTCCTATTGCTTCCAATGCACTCTCTTCTAGAGATGATGCATTAGCGAATGATGAATATTTTCATCCCAATGCACTCTCTTCTAGAGATGTTGCATTGGTGAATGGTGAATCTCCTATTCATTCCAATGTACTCTCTTCTCGAGACATTGCATTTGTGAATGATGAATCTCTGATACCTTCCAATGCACTCTCTCCCAGAAATGTTGCATTTGATGCACTGTCCTCCAGAGATGCTGCATTAGCAAATGATGAACCTTCTTCCACATTTGATCCTATTTGGATCAATGTTGAGAATATGTATTCAAATAATTATTCCACCAGTTGCGATGAGTCTGTAAATGCAGTCTATGTCTCTATCGCCCCTCAAAGGACTAAGAGACCAGTTATTTACGTGACTCCAGCTAGTCCTTCTAAAAGGATTTGTTCTATCGATGATGTTCCATTTGATGGTGGTTCTCCTAATATTTGTAAGGTTCCATCTTATAGAGTGGTAGCCCTACTTATGATAATAGAATTAATAAACAACCAAACCTTCCTCAAGCACCTAAACCTACAACTAAAGCACCCGATGATTCTGATCTTGTTCAACAACTTCGAGTTACACCGACTAAGATCTCACTATGGGACTTGCTTCAGTCTGCTCCGGTTTACCAAGGTATACTTCAAGAAGCCTTGCAAAATATTCTCTTGCCTTCTTCCACTAGGCCGACGGCTGCTAATGCATTGATGGCGTATATTCATTTGGATTCACCAAATATTACATTCTATCTGCAGGAGCTCCCGTCTCTGGAAGTGTAGAAGCAACCAGATCCTCTAATGATTATAATTAATATTAATAATATTGGCATTAGAAGTACTCTCGTTGATGCCGGTTTGGCACCCAATGTGTGTAGTATTGATCTATTTCCTAAGATTAATATTGATCCATCTTCTCTTAATGATTCTTTTGTTGTTATTCGTGGGTTTGATAATATTGGGCGATAAGCTCTAGGTACAATAGTATTACCTTTGTAGCTTGGACCCGTTACCATACCCACCCTTGTATATGTTATGTCTAAAAAAATTACCATATAACCTTCTTCTTGGTAGACTGTGGATTCATGTTATGGGTGCAGTCTCATCTACCTTGAATAAATCTATTAAGTTCACTACTAACAATAAAGTGGTCACAGTCAAGGCTGACCCTGATGCTATGCACTTATGTGAAGCGGTAGTTGTCAGTCAATCTTTGGTTTTGCCTACTCTTATTCCTTCAGTATCTTCCATGTGTCGATGTTTTCTCTAGCAGTACCTACCATAAAGGATACTCTTGAGATAAATGTCCCTAAGGAAGATCCTTCTGAAGCGAGAAATCTTAAGTCTTCTCCTTCTACCTCCTCTCAAGAAAATGTATGTCTTGGTGGTGATTGGGGTTCTTTAGACTTTAAAAATTCCTTCGTTCAAGAATATAAAGTCGACCCGATCGACTTAGACCTTTTGATAACATCATCCGCACCCACTATCAGAGATAATTTTTCTTTTGTATCATGGGATGGTGTGAGCATAGATTGTAATGTTCTTAGTGTTGATCCTCCTTTTGAGGAAGATGATTATGCTTTCGCTAAGGAGTATAATGTTGACAGTCTTGTTAAAGAGGATGATGGAAATCCCATAAAGGAGTGTAATCCCCATTATTGGGACAATGCTCTTTATGAGGATACTCCTTTTCAAGATCTGCAAACATGTTATGGCCCCAACTTTACGCTTGTTTCTAAATATGGCTATGAGCGTAAAGGTTGTGGGCGTAACTAACAAGGAATTCAAGTCCCTATAGAATTTAAACCTTGTAAGAATAATTTGGGACTTGGTTGCTTGAAAGAACGATCTAAATAGAAGCCATGGATGAGTGACAAGAATTTTTCTCAACCTCATTTTGTTGAAAAGATTATTCCTCCATTGTCTTCTATCTTCATTCCTTCTTCTTCTTGTGAGAAGTCAAAATTTTCTCCACAAGAGAAAGGGTTGCTCCCCACTCCTCATCCTTTATCTAAGCAAGAGGGTATTTTGTTGTGGATTCTAAAATACCACTTAATCACTCTTCCTTCTCCTACATGTAATAAAATTCATAAAAATGATGAAGGAGAACATCCTTTCTATGCATACCATTGAGTACTTGGCTATTCCACTAGCGAATGTAAGGCCTTGAATGATAAAATACAACTTTGTGATTCAGGTGTCATCAAACTCCCACTTGATTGATGAACCTTCCTTTACTTCTCATGACAAGTGTCTACCTCTATCCTGTACGTGCTAAGTGTCTCGCATGGTTCTCCTCCCCTATATGTTGGGGGAAGTGATAACTTGTTTCAGAGATGTGTTTCCTTCTTAAGGACGTCCTCTCTTCACTATATATTTCAAATGAAGCATCCCTTGAGTGGATCCCTCTTCTTTTGAAGGGTTCCTGGGGGAGCCCCTTTGAAAGTTTTTATCTTGAGTAAAATCATTTGTGTCTAGCTTGGGGGCAGCCCGACTAGACCTCACTTCTCAAACAATGCATCCTTGAGTGGACCCCTCTTCTTTTGAAGGGTTCCCAAGGGACCCCTTTGAAAGTCTTCCAACTTGATGATGTTCTGCGTGACTGTCTGCTTACTTGCTCTACAGGACCTAGAACCTGTAGAGCTCATTTACATTCTTATTGGGTGATACAAGTTTTCCTCCTTGAGCGGGGATTGCTTTTAGCACCTATCTTTGGTGATACAGGTTTTCTTCCTTGAGCAAGGATTTCTTTTATGACCTATCTTTGGTGATATGAGTTTTCCTCCTTGAGCAAGGATTGCTTTTATCACCTATCTTTGGTGATACGGGTTTTCCTCCTCAAGCGGGGATTGCTTTTATCACCTATCTTTGGCGATATGGGTTTTCCTCCTTGAGGAGGGATTGATTTTATCACCTATATTTTGTGATATGGGTTTTCCTCCTCGAGCGGGGATTACTTTTATCACTTTTATTTTGTGATATGGGTTTTCCTCCTCGAGTGGGGATTGATTTTATCACCTATATTTTGTGATATGGGTTTTCCTCCTCGAGTGGGGTTTGCTTTTATCACTCCTACTTTGTGGTGTGGGTTCTACTCCTGAGCGGGTTTTTCTTTCACCACACACTTTGTTCATTTCTATCTTTCTCTTCTCTTGTGTATGTACTAGATCAAAGATCTGCATCTTCTTCATCCTGAGTATATACTCTTTCTTCAGCTTCATAGTTCTGTGGAACTATGAAGTCCTCTTTTGACCTTGCACTCTTAGGTTCACCAAATTGCGATCTGCTTCCTCGACGGTTCATGTATACGTTTCTAACAATACTCTTTCTTGATCTACTTTACTGAGAACTCATCAATATTCATGCGAGCACTAAAGTGGGGGAAAATGTATAAGAGTGAATTTGCATTCCATGAGAAAATCCCTTTTTTTCCTTTATCCACCAAGTAGAAAAACCAAGTTTGGAGGCTTAATTCCACCTAAGCCCACTGCTTGCATCCCACTTGGCACCTATTTTGAGTGTTGGTGGAGGATTTTTTGTTGGGGATGCCCGCGCGACGTGCAAACGTTCGTGATGTGCACTTACATCCCTGGCAGATTCCTACGATTGAACCTGCAGAAGCGTTACACTTCTCATTGGGAGTGAAGTTGTAATGCCCCCTTTGGCCGACTGACCCAAATATGGTCGTTTCTGTCCATCCCTTCTTAAAATTCACCCCTTCAACAAGCATTAGGGGGCTCTCTCTTCACATCTTCTAATAGCTTCTTCACTTCATTCACAAACTTCACAATCTCTTCACAATCTCTAAGCAACTTCTTCACCATCCCTTCAATCTCCAAACACTTTACACTTCACAACAATAACATCAACACTCCACCACTTCAGTAGAGAAAGTGTGGAATAAAACTCCATTGCAGTAGAGGCTTGAGTTCCTCTCATTTTCTCCCCCATTAGCCTTGAGCGCTCTTGGTGGAGGTGGCAAGATTTCACTCCTCTCCTCTATTACTTGGTTGAGTAGCATAACACTATTTTGTAGTGCTTTAGTGCTTTTTACTTCATTTCTACTTTTCTCTCTATCTATTTGGTTGTCCATGGAGGTGGGAACACCAAAACGGGGTTTGACTAAGGCAGGCCCCTATATAGCCCCCAAAATTTCTCTCTCCCTCTTGTGTGCAAGTATGGAAGACACTCATGAGCTGTAAGCTTCATCACTTGCGTAGTTGTAAGTATTTCCTTTCTTCTCTTTATCTTCGTCATCTCTACTTCTTTATTTCAGTTCTATCACTTTCTATTATTTCCCTATATTCTGCAAGTCCTTAGCAATCAAATAGAAGCATTTGATTTTCTATTTTCTGAGACATTCTCATTCTCTGTTCTGTATGAGATGCCAGC
>VDFB02000015.1:441773558-441797464 GCA_007258455.2 Sequoia sempervirens
GATTCATCCTGTTGAGACCAAAGATGGATGCGAAATTAGGATGACCCAGTTGACGCGGGATGTTGCCGAGTGAGAAGATTTTGTAACACAAGGGAATTTTGTTTATTAAGAACTGATTAGATGTGGGCATAACTTGATGACGAAGCACAAAAGACTATCATAACCTATAGACCTAGGGGCTCGGGGGCCAATCATAGATTAGCCTTGCCTATGTGAAAACGCAGAGCCCTCGTAGTCCCAGAAAGGACCATGGATAAAGTGAAAAGAAAACAAATGGTGACCGATGATGATGGACAAATGCCCTGAGGGCGAATCAAATGATCAACCTTGCCTACGTGACAGCGCAGGGGCAACGTAGTTTGACTAACGGACGCGACGGGATGGGACCTAGGTGAAGACCGATACGATGGATGATCCTACCTGATGATATGAACGTGAACGACGTAAGCTCAGAGTGGGATACCGAAAAACTCAGGAATGGGGGATAGACTAGATGGGTCGTCCAATGCTCAATCAATATTTACCAAGCAGCCTGGGATGAGATGGGTGAGGACAATAGTGCGGATGATGACATACAATAACTAGGATGTCAGGTAGATAATGATTAAGCCCTCTATGGATGATGTATGTTACCGGGTTTTCACCACCCATACTTATCCAAGGCGCCACAAAAAGGTGGTTTTCACCATAGGACGGATTTATTTCTCTTGACTATTTTCAGAATTTTTATTTTTTTTTGTTTTTTTTGTTTTTTTTAATTTTTTTTAATTTTTTGACTAGGTGGGGCAATCGAGCAGATTTAGGCGTAGAACTTCTTGAGATGCATGACATTGATATAGGCCTGGCCAAGGGTTCTCCTTTAAGAGTAGTCAACCCTCGTGATGCCCCGTGATCCATATTTAGCAAATTGGCGATATAGGGCCCCAACCAAATTTTGGTTCCCCAAATTTTCCTTCTTCTTGTCTCAATCTTGCCGAAAGTACGCTATTCTCCTTAAGGATGCTCTTCTTGCCCACTGAATTTTGAGGATCTAACCTTCGTACGTAATTCACGCTTGAGGATTTTGGTGGCGTTTGCAAATGGTCGAGGGCCTTCATTCTTCGCTCATCCGGTAACTCTTAGCCGCGGCAAGCCACGAACACGGCGCATCCTCTTCTCCGATGGGTTCTTCTGAGAGATTCTCAATGATGGAAGTTCAACCTCGATTGGCAAGACGACTTCAGTACCAAACACCAGAGAGTAGGGGGTGGCGCCTGTTGGGGTGCGGATGGATGTGCGATATGCCCAGAGGGCAGGATGAATGTGGAGGTGCCAATCTCGTCCAGTGTGATTGACCACCTTTTTGAGAATACGAATGAGGGTTTTGTTGAGTGGCCTTTGTAGCGGCGTTACCACAGGGGTAATAAAGTGACCATGATCTTTGGATATGGAAGGTGTCATAGAGGTGTTTCATGTCTTGGTTTTTGAATGGTTTTCCTTTTTCAGAAAGGATGGTGGATGGGATACCATATCTACAGAGAATATGGTAAAGGATGAATTTGGAGATCTGAATGTCGATGATTTGTGAAAGGGGCATTGCCTCCACCCACTTGGTGAAATACTCAGTAGCGGTGATTATGAATGTATGGCCGTCAGATGATGGTGGGTGAATCTTGCCAATCAAGTGGAAACCCCACTGAGAAAACGGCCATGGTGCCAGGAGGGGCTGAAGATCTTGTGCTGGGGCATGGATTAAATCCACATGTTGCTGGAATCGAAGACACTTCTTCACAAACTCGCAAGCATCGTGTTCCAATGTAGGCCAATAATATCCAGCTCGTAAGATCCTTTTGGCCAGAGCCATACCATTTGAATGTGCTCTACAAACACCGCCATGTACCTTCGTTAATGTAGCATGGGCTTCGGTCTCATTGAGACATCTAAGGAGGATTCCATCATACCCACGATGATAAAGCATATCATCGATGATGACGTATCGAGAAGAGCAATGAACGAAGGATTTGCGTTGGTTATGTGTAAGGTCTGGGGGTATAATGTTATCATGGAGGTAGGTATAGATGTCTTGGTACCATGGGGAGGTGGGACCCACAATTTCGCACACCATGTCAATCTTAGGGATATCATATGTTGGGATTAAAAGTTTCTCTACAAGAAACTTACACTCTGTTCGGTCTTTGGGCATGTCCAGGAGGGAGCCAATAGTGGCCATTGCATCAGCTGCTTTGTTTGGTACCCTGGGAATCTTTTCAAATTGTATAGAGGTGAAATATTTCTTGAAATCATCCACCATGCACTTGTAGGGTAACAACTTATCATCCTTGGCTAGGAACTCATCATTAACTTGTCTAATGACTAGCAAAGAATCACCAAAGACCTTCAACTAAGTTATGTGCCACTGTTTCACAATTTTGAGGCCAGTGAGGAGAGCTTCGTATTCGGCCATATTGTTGGTACATGGGAATGCTATCCTGAATGACTTGGGAATGTAGTCACCCTGAGGGGTAACTAATAAAATTCCTGCCCTCGATCCATTATGTGTATATGATCCATCAAAATACATTGTCCACATGGGGGTCTCATCAATAGAGAAGACTTCCTCATCAGGGAATTCCGTGATCAATTGATGAGTATCAACTAGAGGATCTTCCGCTAACTAGTCTGCGATTATCTGCCCTTTAATAGCCTTGCGGTCCACATATTCTATGTCGAATTCGCTGAGGAGCATGACCCACTTAGCCATGCAGCCAGTCAGAGTGGTTCTAGATAACATATACTTCAATGGATCGATCTTGGTGATTAATTTTACTGGATGGCTAAGCATGTAATGTCGAAGCTTCTGTGTGCTAAAGACGAGTGCCAGGTAGGCTTTTTCCATGGGGGAGTAGTTTAACTCGTAGCCAACCAATGTCCGACTGATATAGTAGATTGCCCTCTCTTTCGACGACTCATCATGTTGTGCCAACAATGCCCCCAGCGCAACTAAAGTGGCGGAGATATAAAGCAAGAGGGGCTTGTCGGGAATAGGCAACATCAATATCGGGGGATGGGCTAAATATTCCTTAATTTAATCGAAGCCCATCTGACACTGTTGGTTCTATCGGAAGGTGGAATCTTTTTTTAGAAAATGAGTGAATGGCTGACACTTATCTACCAGCTGGGCTATGAACTGACGGATGGACTGCATCTTCCCCTGGAGGCTCCTTAACTGTTTGAGATTGCGTGGAGGTGGCATGTCCAGGATGGCTTTTACCTTGGCGGGATCAACCTCAATGCCCCTGCGAGAGACTATGAAACCCAACAACTTTTTGGAAGTGACCCCAAAGACACACTTTTTTGGATTTAGCCGCAACTTATAGTGCTCTAACCACTCAAATATCTTTTTCAGGATGGCAGGATGTTCTGCTCATGTTCTAGATTTTCCTAATAGGTCGTTGACATAGTCCTCCATGATGATGTGTATGAGGTTATGGAAGATGACCGTCATTGCCCTCTGATATGTTTCCCCCGCATTTTTGAGACCGAAGGGTATAAAATTGTAACAGAAAGTTCCCCAAGGAGTTGTGAAGGCGGTCTTGTGTTGGTCCTCAGGTGCGATTCAGATCTGGTTATATCCAGAGAAGCCATCCATAAGGGATAACATCTCATGTCTTGCTGTCAGGTTGACCAACATGTCAATGTTGGGCAGGGGGAAGTCATCTTTTGGGCAGGCTTTGTTGAGATCCTTGAAGTCCGTGCAGACCCGAATGTCACCATTTGGTTTAGCAACTGGTACTACATTGGAGATCCACTCGGAGTAGTCAATTGGTCTGATAAAACCCGCCTCTAGTAACTTCTCCAATTCCTTCTTGACTAACAACGCGACTTGCGGATGCATCTTGCGGAGTTTTTGCTTGATAGGCTTGGCGTCTGGGCGAATGTCCAAGTGATGAACCACTAAGGTGGGGTCTAAGCTGGGCATGTCTGAGTATGACCAAGCAAAGTTAATGATTCCCTCTTGGAGTAGCTGCACGATGACCAGATACTCTTACTCTGAGAGTGACTTAGCTACGTAGGTGACTTTAGGACTTTCAACAGTTCCCAGATTGACTTCTTGAGTCTCTTCAATCAGAATAGATGATCGGGCATATAACTGAGTTCCCATAAGGGGAAGATGAACATCTCCATCTTTCGGCGCCTCTTCGAGGTTTTCGCCATTAGATGGTCCTTTATTTTTACTTTTTCAAGGTCACGCAGTGCCTCAGGGAGGTTTTCACTAGATGACTATTTGTTATTTTTCTTATCCTTATTTTTGCGACTAGAGTGTTCATCCTCCCCCAATCCCATGAGGTTGACATATGTATCCGCAGACATACTGACAGGTGTGCTAGTACGTAGGTCCTAATCAATAAGCTCAGGGTGACAAAGGGATAGGTTAATAGTGCAGATGGATAAACATTCGAACATGGAAGATAGGTCGGCGTGATCGACGTCATCGTACGCGCGTATGATGGATTCCTCCTCGTGTATGTCTTCCAATAAGCCCTTTTCCATAGCGACACTATTGGAAGCATTAGATGATGTTTCGGGGCCTTTCTGCTTTCTGTCATACCCAATGCCCACATTTTTTGGTAGCAGAGACGTATCAATGGGTTGCAACCGCCCTTGTTCTTCCTTTCCTAGGCCCCTGCCCTGATAGTTATGCTTTTCCACGAACTTTGTTGGCCAAGGGTATTTTTCTTGAAAGTATTCCTTGAGAGGAGTTTCCGGCTGAGGCTCTTCTCGGTAAACCCATTGGCTTATGTCTTCTTCTGGCGCATCTGTCTTGATACTTGGGGATACGAAAGTGGTGGTAGGGATGTTTTTGCCACGGAAGGTGATAGTCTTGTCTTCCTTTAGGGTAGCATGGGAAGGTTGACCATACTCGTGTGGCGATGGTGGCATGGTCGCTATATTAAGAGATGTATGCATTTCGTACTGGCCACACCCTTTGTCAATGATCTGGACTTTTGTGACTATAGGATCAGTGGTGGAGGATGGAGCAGTTATCACGGTGGATGGTGGATTAACGGGTGATGACTGAGATGCCCCCATTTCAACCCCAGGACAATAATGTAAATGGGGAAATGATGCCTCTAGAGCACGGAAATATTTGAATGGTTGGGGGTTGGCATAGATAGTGACCTCGTGTCCATTGACTGGGAATTTGAGGCACTGGTGGTAGGTGGAGGGTACTGCTTGCATAGCATGGAGCCATGGACGACCGAGGAGGAGATTATATGGCAAGTCTAGATCAAGGACATGGCAAGCAATGTACTGAACCACTGGTCCCACTTGGACGAGAAGATTGATGATCCCTTCTGAATTCCTTTTTGCATTATCATAAGCCTTGATTGTGATGATCTGATTGCTTAAATCTGCTTGAGTACACCCCACCTATTTTATGAAATTTAGAGTGCACAAGTTGAGGGCAGAGCCATTATCTACCAAGACTCTTTTTATTTTATGTTGGGCAACCACGACTTCAATATGCAAGGGGCGATTGTGATTAACATCAATGTTTGGCATATCGTTTTGGCTGAAGTGTAGTTGGTGAGATGAAGCTAGGTGTCCTACCAAGGCTTGGAACTGAGTAGGATCCATGTTATTAGGCACATGGGTTTCCTGTAGGGCTCTGTTGAGGATTTCTTGATGTACTGGGGAAGACTTAAGTAAATCAAAAATGGAGATATGTGTAGGGGTCTTTCCTAAGTGATCAAGGATGTTGTACTGGGAAGCTACAGGAGTCGATTAGGCGGGTGCAGAGGCTGCAGGAACGGTGATGCGGGCTCGTCGTGTGGTAACAACACATTGAGAGTCCTTAGCTTTGACATGTATCATGGATACATGAGGTTCTACCTACTCAATGTAATGAATAATACCCTCGTAATTGAGGGGTACATTCTTATAGCTCACGTTATTTGTGCTATTATTTTGAGGATTATTGTTGGAGGTGCTCGGGCCTTGATTATGGTTTGGAAAGGAATTTTGATAGATCTACAATTGAGCATTGGATGACGGAGCTTGACTGGGGTCGACCTTGATATCACCTCGATCTATGAGATCCTGGACGTAGTTTTTTAGACCCTGACATTTATTCAAAGAGTGTCCTTTGATTTTATGGAACTCACAATATTCATTTTCCCTAAACCATGCGGGCTTAGGTTTGGATTCGTCGAGTGGCTTGGTGACAGGGTACGTGATCGGATAACTGATCTGCAACAGTTTGTTGAAGACGACACTCAAGGGTTCTCCTAGTTGAGCATACTGGTGTTTAGTGTTCCCTTGGTTATTTTGATTGGACTGTTGGGGAGGACGGGGTGTCCCTTGTGGTACAGATATGGCATTAGGTATGGATTGTTGTTGTTTCTGGGATGTGTTGGCCACGTGGACATGTTTAGTATCAGTAACACCATCGTTTACTGTATTTTTGTTCTTGTTCCAGAAACGTGGCTTGTCATTGAATGACCTTTCCTTATCTTGATTATATATTTTGATGTGCCCCTTGGCAACAAGGGCACGCTCAAGGATGGGTCCCTTCTCTACTACCTCCATGAAGGTGGTGACACAATGTAATCGAAAGTTATGAGCCATGTCGGGATGGGAGTTCTCCACAAAGAGGGTGACCATGTCCTTTTCTTTCAAAGGGGTTTTCATTCGGCTTGCTAGGGCACGCCACCTCTGGAGATAGTTAGTGAAGGTTTCCCCTTCACGTTGTTTCTCTTTAAGAAGATCCAAGGTATCAATATCTTTCTCCAAATTGAAGGAGAAGTAGGACACAAACTTTTCTGACAGGTCTACAAAAGATTTTATAGATCCCTTTTCAAGAGTCATGAACCACCCTAGGGCATTGCTTGCCAGACTTCGGGGGTATAGGCGCAAGAGATAGTTGTCATTGTGGATAACTTCTTGACACTGGGAGTAAAACTCCTGTAAGTGGGCCTTAGGATCTTTGTTCCCCTTATATTTGTCAAACTTTGGCATCTCAAAATGTTTGGGGAAGGGAATCAATGAGATGGAGGGATCATACGGATATGGGCATATATCTTCAAACTTGAACGATTGTTTGCCAGTCCCTACCTGGAGATCTTTTAGAGTGGCTTTGATTTCTAGGATGTCCGCATTGGCTAGTGTGTTGGATGGATATTGATGGTAGGATGATTGTGGATTCCGAGATGATGTTTGGAGATGGGCATATGGATAATTAGGAGGTGGTATCCCCTGCTGATACGCCAAGGGACCTTGTTGATAAATAGGTTGCTGTTGCAAGGCAGGATATGGATGGTTCAGGTAGTTATGGGTGGCGTACTGTTGGGAAGTAGGGAGAAGGTGTTGTTGATTGGCCTGTGGATATTGGGGGTGCTGATATGATTGTTGCGATGCCACATAGGAGGGTTGTTGTTGGTAGTGTTGCTAGTTATAATAGTTGTAATGATGGGGTGGTTGTTGATGCATAGTTGGCGGCTGTGGTGGGCGAGATGGGATGTTATGTGGTGGTTGCGCTTGCGGGCGTAAAATGGATGCAAGGAATGGAGATATAGTCGGGGCTAAAGGCCGAGGTTGATTTCCTTGCGGTTGATGCTGTGATGGTTGTGTTGAAAATACGGGATTGACCAATGGTTGTTGTTGAGGTGGAGGTGCGATTGAGATGTTGTGAGAGAGAGGTTGTTGAGCGCTAGTGGGAGCATAGGCTTGGGGGGGTTGCTGGGATATGAATGACGATGGAGGAGGGATGTTGGATTGGGACGGTTGTTGGGGTACGAGTGACGATGGTGGAGGATTGTTAGATTGGGGTGGTTGTTGGGGTATGAATGACGATGGTGGAGGATTGGTAGCCCCAGGAGGTGGGGGCAAGGCGGTGAAAGGGTTGCCCCCAGTGTTGACAAGAGGTGGGTTCGAATGGAGTGGTGCCGATAGCATTAATGATTGCGGTTGTGGGACGTTTTGCGGCATGCCATAGGCAAAAGGATCATTGGGATCAATGGTTTAGGGTGTTCCCGTGACCGAGATGGTGGGATGTGTGGGATTGCCAATGGGATACAGGACAGTGTTGCCGAATTCAGGTTGATGCCAACCTTCTACGGAAGGAACGTTAGGGACATACGAGCTACTGGGGATGTCATGTGAACCTTGGGGTACATTAGATGTGGAGGTGCCATACTTGGATAAGTCGACACCTGACGGCAACTTGACACCTTTGTCAATCAAGTGAGCCAAGATTTTGTCACCATGTCTTTCGAGAAGGCATTCTGTCATTTGTGCATTAACAGGGTTGCTGAAGTGTTCCTCGAATGTGAGCTTAGGTTGATCAGCCATGTTTTCCTCCCCAGGTGGTGACGTGTTTTGACCATCCACATTGGATTGTGATGAGGTTCCGTTGTGGGGATCGTGAGGGATATTAGCACCATAGTTAGGATCTGATGAGATGTTGACTGTGCTGGTGGGATTTTGAGGGTTGCTCGATTGGGCATTTGAGGCTTGTTGGTCGGCCATTTTCTTTGCCTGTGATCGAGTCTGAACAGGCATGCAAGATGATGAGAGGGATCAAGATATTGGGAAGACCTAGATGATGGAAGATTGATTCGATTTGATGGGAGATTAGCTGATGACGATCGGTGAGACCGACGTGGATTGACTTGATGACACTAGATTAGTCTAGGTTTTGGATTTTGATTTGGATGGATTTGATGATGTGGGGGTTGGATTGATCCGATGATTAGGATTGATTTGATGATAAATATGATGAAGACCGAGATCCACAATCGAGTTTAAGAAGGATCCTTGGTAACACTAGGTGTTGATTTAAGGGTGGATGTATGATAACGACACCGAATCTGACTTGAGATAGAAGCGGATTGATTGGGTCGAAAAGGATAACTGACTTAGGACATATAGCGATCCTAAGCCAGCTACGATGATTGCGATTAGGGATGAACACCTAGGTCAACTTGGATGACAACTCCAACGGGGTTTATACGAAATAACAGAGATTGGAGATGAAAGTGGATTTAGGACGGATGGAGAGTGTCTCGGGATAGACGAATGGCCTCTCGAAACAAGCAAAAGTGTGAAGGGATGGAGACTCAGAATGGATGTTCAGATGTTTGTTTTGGATGCTGAATGGTCGTATCGATGTTCAAAACAGAGAGACAAGGGATGCCAAGTGATCATATAGGTTGGTATTAGGACAGATCCGCCAGAGCATCAGGACAGGTCTGCCACTGCATTAGGACAGGTCCGCCACAGCATAAGGACAGGTCTACCACTGCATTAGGACAGGTCTGCCACTACATAAGGACATGTCCCCCACTGCATTAGGACAGGTCCGCCACTGCAGAAGGACAACTCTACCACTGCACTAGGACAGGTCTGCCAAAGGATAAGGACAGGTCCGCCACAACATAAGTTTAGGCTTGATGTTTCAATGGATGGGTAAGGCAAAGGACCCAAAATATAGCAATCATAAAAGACTTGGCCAAACTGACAATCACTGGTTTTTGCACAAGAAAAACAATTCAAACAACACAACCCTAAGATTAGTAGAAACGGGTATGGTCAACAAAGTCTTCTATTCTAGGATGCACATGGTTGCTAAGGAGACCTCGATATACACCCGGTACGTGAGGCCCAAACTGTGAACACCAACCCGTTACAAGCGTGAGTTAGGAACCTTAGCGAGATACTAAAGGCTCGGACCAACTCTTCACGTAATCCCGACGCTTCAGCCAATTACAACGTGGTTGGATTGAGGTACAACTTTCCCTCTCCCCCCTTTATATACCCCACCGGTACGCGTGGTTGGAATCGTCCCTTGGGGTGATGAAATCCCCAATCAGGTCTCACTAAGAAAATGGAAAAAAGGGGTGACTCAAAGGACTTGGAAAGCTATGATTTCTCATCACCCAGGATCGCCAAATGGCACAAGGGGACTGGATACGTCAAATAGCCTTCCACAAGCACGTCAAACAAAGTTTATTGACCCCTTTAATTAAACTATGTACCTAAATTACCAAAAGACAATCGGAAAAAACTTGAAATTTTACCTTCGGAAGGACAGGTCCGCCACTCTGCAGGGATAGGTCCGCTACTCTGTCAGGACAGGTCTGCCACTCTAGCAGGACAGGTCCGCCACTCTATCAGGATAGGTCTGCCACTGCATTAGGACAGGTCCGCCACTGCAGGACAGGTCCGCCACTCTGCGGATGGTCCGCCACTCGGACAGGTCCCGCCACTCCAAGGACAGGACCGCCACTCTGTCAGGACAAGTCCGCCACTTTGTAACCTGGACCTGCAAAAATGCAAAAAATAGCAAACGTGAAAGAAAGAGACCCGTTTGTGGGTCCCACCGAGCGTGCCAGAAATGTGATAGGTCGAATGTGAGCATTAGAAACAGCAGCAAGTAAAAGAGTGCAAATAAACACCAAAAAATCTACACCTCAAGATTAGCCTAAGTTGGAATCAACACAAGATAAAAGCAACAAATGGAACCTTATACCTTGTGTCGAATCGATCCTTTGGTTGGCCCTTCGATCTTTGATGTGTATGCTCCTTGGATGGCACAAGATGCTAGCTAAATGATGTTGTGAGGATGAGTGCAAGTGGATGAAAACATGAAAATGGCTAAGTGTAAGTTGAGAAACAAAATTGCAAGAGTTTGGCTAGCAAAATGATCTCCCCTCAAATGAGAGAAAAGAGGGGGTATTTATAGAATTTTGGAAATCCTAGGGGAAATGGATGGCCAAGATTGAGCCACCAAATATCAAGATGTAGGGCTAAGGTGAGTTGAGAACTCACAAGCCCTCACATCTTGACATGTGCATGTGATATAGCCTAAAAGGTGAAGTGGACATGAGGTGGAAGGAGAAGTACATGACATGGAGGGGGGTACAAAGTACCTTGGGATTGGACAAGATCTCCTCATAAAGGAGGTCCTTGTCCCCATGTGGGTGAGAGGACATGTGAGGAATTGAAAATTCCTCAAATATTCTCATGGGGAGATGGGAAAGAATAAAGAATAAGTGAAGGACATGTGGGGAGAAGTGAAGGAATTAAAAATTCCTTTTGGGTGCATTGGGGGATTAAAAGGCGAATTAAAAATTCACATAGGGAAGTGGAGTGCTTTGCCCAAAAGGAGAAAGCCTTTAATAAGGTTGACTCAATGACACATGCCATAAATAGGATGAGGATTAGGTTAGGCTAACCAAATGATTAAGGTTGTGCAAGTACTCAGTTAGATGGACTAATGACTCATTAGAAGCAAGTGGGAGATTATGGAGGATGTGACCTTAATGATGATTAAGGGTGTGCACCGGCTAACACTGGTTAATTAGAAGAAGATGAAGTAATTAAGATGGATTAGGGACCAACTTGCAAAAGTTGGAGGATGTGACCATGAGAGAGAAAAGAGGAATTAAAAATGAATTTTAATTCTAAAAGGGGAATATGACTAAATTAAATAAAATGGTAAATTTATTTAATTTAGAGGAGAAAAAGGAGTAAAGTATTTATCAAATTAAATACTTTAGGACCCTTATGTAAGATGCAGGGTATTAATTAAACAAATGGTTTAATTAATATTAACAGAGGGGATGAGCAACTTGGATGAATAAGGAGACGCGTTTGATCATATGGAAGTGATCAAATTGGACGTCTACAGGAGGCACTAATGCAATATAGTCTCCTTGATCTTGACATTTGTATCTTTGATTTCTAGATGGTTTTCCTTTGTTTGCCATCTAATTTGAGTAGTGTTATTGTGGCACTCATGTAGATTCTTGTTATCATGATCTTGATCATCATTTGTTTCAGAGGAGTTTCTTCATTTCAACACTATATTAGTCATTAGTCAAAAATAGTCTACAACTTCTTTGTGATTCAGCGATGTTCTACATATTCCTCATTTTCAGGACATTGTCTTGGTTGGAGGCTTCTTCAGTCCTTCACCATCTCTTGATTTGGAGGCCTTTTCAGTCCTTCATTCACCTTTCTCTCTTTTGGAGAGGAGTTTTCTCCCACAGTGATTTTCTCCTTTTCTCCAGTTTTGAGAGATCTTTTGTTTGTACATGGGTACCTTACCAGGCCTTGCTTGTCGGAACCCATTATGCATTCTATTTTTAAGGTTTTTAGCAACTCTCTAAGTTCATCTTAAGGGGATGTTAGAGTGATCATGCATTAGCTAATAATTAATTACTCTTTAGCTGATTATTAGTCTAATCTATTCTCATACACTTAAGCTAAACTTAGGAGTGCTTTTATTCTTCTAGGGTTTTTCTCCTAATAACACTCAACCTTCATTGTAATTATCACTCGAGCTTTCATATCTTTTTGATAGTCTCTTGCTTTTATAGCTTTTTCTTGTTGAGGAATATTGCATATATTGTTTGCAGATCTCTTGTGTGGAATGTATCTTTGTTTGTTGTTTGATCTTGTTGCTCATGGTTTTGTGGTTTTTCACAATTCTAACAGGAAATACATCCACCATTGTTGAGTTTAAAATAAGTCAAAAATTATTTTTCTTAGTAATGAACTTATTCATAAATGTAGGTGCTTTGGAGAATAAAGCTACTATAGATAGGTGATTGAGATCAATAGTTATCTTTCATAATGATGACATATAATTCATAAGGTGACACCTGTGATATAATTCTAAGTATTGATTCTTAATATTGCATCATATTTGGATTGAGAAAATGTTTAGTTAAATTTGTAGTTCATGTTGTTTATGGTCAACAATTTTTCAATATTTATATGAAGGTCTATTTTACAAAATTTTGGAGTATGACAAGGTTATGATGATAAGCCATCCATCATTTTTTAGTTTAAAATAGGTCAAAGATTATTTTTATTAACAATTTTATGGTATGGGCTTAACAATTTTGAGTTGTATTGATGATTATGATAATATGGGTTTAACATTTTTTTAATATTAAATTAATGTAGATGTTTTTTAGAGTAGAAATGATTTGAGATCTACCTCATTGAGTGAGGACACAAGTAGTGAGGAAGAGTGACTTCAATAAGGATAAGGATAGGGATCATCTTAGTGTGGTAGAGATGAGAATAGCACATAGCCACAAAGAGGGATAGGTTGAGACGATAACTATAGGAGATAGATGCCCTAGGGGCACATTTTGAATATGTATATGCTTTGTAGAGCTGATTTACTCAAGACTAAATTGATGCATTTGTACATAAGGATGTATGGAAAATATGATATGGGCATTATTAGAATCTATTGATGATAGATGTAATGCTTTATTTGTATGTTGACAATGCACATGGTATGTAGCTAGATTTATTAGATTTGAATGCTCATAGGTATGCATGTTCATGAATCTCATGTGTATGTCGAATGGTGATTATGTTAATGGTATGTATGCATACTATGATGATTATGATGAAAGGATGCATAGAATAACAAATCTAACATGTTTTCTATTTATCTTCCCTATACTCATTACATATTTTCCTACTTCATCACACTTATATCATTTTTTTTCTTCTCCAAATGTCTTAATTAAGAAAAAAAGAGCTTTTGTGTCCTTTTAATTATTAATTTTATTGAATTTATTGTTCCCCTATCTTTTAAATTAGTTGTATCATCAATTCTTAGGATTTCACTACTTGTAGTTCAACTCTCTATATGAGTAGTCATATTTTCAACTAAGGAAAAAGGGAAAAGGAACTAGTTAAAAATTAATAGCTTATCTTCATTCAAATAAAAAGTGAAATCATCTTAATGCTAAATTTAGTCTTCACACCATCATTGGGTTAAAGAATTGTAGAGGATCTTCAAACTTGACATTAGCAAGATATTCGACAAAGGTTGTTTGTATGGTTTTAGATACTATCTTGATACAATGTATCCTAGATTGATTAGGACACCTTAGGAATGAGACAAGAATTCCAATAGAATTCATTGGCCCATCCTGATATTTTTTTCATTATTGGTTAGGTACAAATAAGTGTGGAAGAACAAATACGACTATTGATAAATATCCCATGACACACATAATGAAAAAAATGCATGATTACATGTTTACACTACTCTCAACTAGCACTTTGAGAGCATTCCCTGGCATTTACCCACCTACCTTGACATGTTGGTGCAATCATTTTTTCTCTATGATGCATGAAACAAAAAACATGCTTCTTGTCATATTTGTACTACTCTCCACTAACACTATTTGTAAGAATGCATTTGTTGTTGGCATGGTCAAACAATATTGATTTGACCAAAATCAAGCGAGGTTAATATGGAGGTATGTTATATCCACTTGTATGTCCAAATGAAACATTTCTAAGTTCTATGAGATCTAAAAACTACTCTATCATAGTTTAAAAATTGTTTAATCTTAGGGGTCTTAAGAGACTATGCTAGAAACACTATGAAATGATTAGATGGCATAGGGAAAGAATAGAGGCCTTCTCTAGTATTTACCCACCCACCTTGATGTGTTAGTGTAGTCATTTTTTTCCATGGCATATGAAATGAAAAATATGCTTCTTGTCATATTTGCATTGCTCTCCACTGACACTTTTTGCAAGAATGCATTTTTTTTTGGCATGGTCAAATGGTGTTGAGTTAACCAAAACTAAGAGAGGTTAATATGGAGAGATGTCATATCCACTTGTAGATTTGGATAAAACATTCATATGTGCCACGAACTCCAAGAACTTCACTATCATAGTTTGGTAGTTTTTTTTCTCTTAGGGCTCTTAAGAGACTACGTCAGAATACATCTCTTTGAAATGATTAGGTGACTTAGGGAATGAATAGAGGCCTTCCCCAGAGTTTTCCCACCCACCTTGATGTGCTGGTACAACCCATTTGTCAAAGCTACTAACAATTTTAAAAATTTCCAATTTAACAACTTTTGTTTGAACAATCATTTTCCCACGGGCAACCCAGGGATATCCTATTTTTCTCATTTTTTGAAAAAAGTGACACCCCATAACTAGATCTTGGTGTGTACTACCCTAGGAAACCAAAATATTTCATTCTTCTAGCATGCATTCATAGATTTGATGATCTTGTGGGTTGATATGATGTCCCAACATGACATTGGACTATTATGTGGATTATGATAGCCCAAAACTCATGAAAATTCTCATTTTATGAATTTATCCATCATTACTAAGAATCCATGTTATGATTGTTAAAATAAAGCTAAGGATACTACCACTTGGTAATGTTACAAAAGGATTACATGAGATTTTTCAACATTTGATGGCCAATGGTAACTCATCAAGTCCATCGAGTGTTCTCATTAGCTCTAAGAGCTTAGGATTGGCAAGTTCATGAGCAAGATAGAGGAGTTTATAAAATAAATTGAATACTATTTGGGTGGAAGACAAGTAAGTTGATATAGTTTTATACTGCTTCAACTTGTATTTCCTTGATCCCTTCCCTTACAATGCTTGAAGGTAGCATTAGTACATAACCAATATATGAAAAAAATTCTAATAAAACTACTAAACACATAGCAAAACGAGAATAGTAACAAATAGAAAATACAAAAACAACAACAAAGGAACCACTGACTAGCTAATTGGAGGCCCAATAAAGTCATGAAGTCTAGACATGGCCTCCCTCTCTTCAAATATTAGGTGCAATTTAGCATTCAATGAATTAAACACTTTGCTAGAAACAACCATCATAGCTTTACCTTCTCTTGATCAAATTTTTTATCCTTCTATACAATCTTGAAACTTTTGGTAGTGAAATTTAGGCTTTCCTTCCTCATAATGATCATGTCACTAACCAACTCCTTAAATTTACTTTTCGTCACCAACATTCTTGGTTGAGGGACATCCATTTTATTTCTATTTATTTCTCCTAGGGTTTATCCTCTTTTTTCATTTTTAATTGGCTCATCCTTCTCATGTGAAACTTATTGCAACTTCTTGGGATTGCCTATTTTTGATAACTACAAAATCAATGAATCTTATATTATTTATTTTTCTCCTATCACTAGTTATATGTGTGATGATTATATGCTTATAAATCCAGTGATGTACTACATTATTTTATCCAATATGGTATGTTTCTTAATGATCAATGTTTTTTATTGCATATGAACCCTATGGTATTTAAGCTAGTCTTTCACATAACGATACCTTCCATGATGATGAAATACATATTTCTCCATCTCTCATACCTTGATGTATTAAATATTATAGAAAGAGGTTAAAGGACGTTGTAACTATAGAGACTAAGGATAAAGGAATCAAATTTAATGAAATTTCCCAAGGCAACTATATATAAATGATTAATGATAATTTATGATTGAAAATGATATGCAATTCATAAACTATTAAGTGCAAGATATCAAGAAATCAATCTATAACATGTTATTGTTCATAACTCAACCATTCCAAAGTGATTATACATTCAACTTTTAAGTTTAAATGCGGGAAAAAATGCACACAAGGAACATATTATTCTGTATATCAATTTTTATAGATAAAAGTGTAGAACAATTGTGTACATGCATATATAAATTTGGCATATATGCTAACTCAAAACATTTTTTACAAAATGTGGCATGTGCCATCTCAAGATCTATATATAATGTACATGTTGAATAACTATGTATCAAATCCTAATTTTCCAACTGACCCTAGATGTCACAAGAAAATCCAAAACTTATGGTGGATAATCAAATTCTAGCCACTTGATGGATGTGAAGTAATAAAAATTCAAACCACAAAGTAGATTAATTAGCTCAATGGTAAATAAGTTAGACTACTAAATAGAAACTTATCTACTATAATTTAGAACTTTCAAAATAACATATAAATAATTATACTAAACTATAACTTCCCTAAACTATCAATTAAATTTAAAATCCAATTCTTGATTACCTCAACTCTTTATTTCCTTCTTGACAAACATTCTACAAATTAGGGCCACTTAGGATGATTAGGATTCCTACATATTGTAATGGTCAAGGAGCCACATAGTTGAATTGTGGAATAGACTATAATAGGTAAAACATAATTGTTATAAATTAATATATAATTCATAACAAAGAAGGAAATATGTACAATAAAAAGAGGTTAGATGTGTAAATTAAAAATTTAGAAATTACCAAAAAGAAACTTATATCCACTACAAAAATAAATATATTAGACCGACGCTTGAGGCTTTTTCCATTGTTTGAGAATGAATCATCATGGATGAACCAACTACAACTTCTTGTATAAAAGTGACAGAAATGTAAGACTTTTTGTATAATCATAAAATATTTGAAATTAACATCTAAATCAATACAATAATTTCTCTAAGCTCTTTATTGTATTACTTCAATTAAAATTCAGCTCAATTACCCTTACTCTCTGTGATTGCTCTAAGATTCATTCTATGAATGATAGTCCCTTAGGACAATCATTTGTTTTGCTATAACATATTGGTAAATGTGCCACTTCATTCACATTTGGGGTACACTACAAAATTAAAATAAGATTGAGATATAAATTAATATACTTAATTAATCATAATTAAAATGATATGCTTACAATAAAAAAAGTTAAACATGTATTAAAAAAATATACCCTCAAGTCTAGGCCAACTTCAATGGCCAAAAGAGTACCATGATGAACTTCTCTAAGTTTCTCCTTTATCAACAATTGTTATCAACTTATATTAATTTTAAATAAAATGCACCATGAAAATAATTTTAAGTTTTACTTGTACAAAAGATTGACCTTCATCCCCCTATCTAACCCTTGATGACTCTCCTTATGTTCTTGCCTCTAATGTTGTCTTATCTCATGTATGTGCCATATCATGAATATCATATTCATATATGTTCAGGGGTGGCTCACTAGTCTCTTCAAGAGGACCTAAACACAAATGATTGCACATAGTGCAATGATGAGGCATACACATTTGTGTAGACAAGGAGGGTCTACCAAGATTAATCAATCAACTAGGAGAATGAATCTCATGCAACTAGGAAAATTGAGAAGTATGTGTAATCAAATGGCTAGTCAAAGAGTGTATGACATTAAGTCTCTAAATTGTTGCATTTGCAACAATGTCTAGGTGTGGTATTGGAGGTGGAGAAGGAATAGGAGGATGGGGACTATATGGACCTTGCATTTGTCACATTGCCCTAGGTCTATCTTGAGGCATTCCTCTACCTGCTCAATTTTTTTTAAAGTCAAAATAGTTCACATGCTTGCCTAAAAATAAACTTTACATATAGTTTGTAGATGAAGTATAGAGAGACATCAAGATTATTGTTGGGTGGTTTATCAAAAACCATCCACCAACGATCCCAAAAATTTCTTTTCATACCCTCATGTGTGTATCATTTAATAAAAATTTGGGCTTATGTACATCATTGGGTAATCTAGCTCTAGGATTCACAAAATATTGTTCTAGTTGGGCTTTGGATATGTCTTACTCTTTAATTTGATCATATGACAAGTAGTTGCAATATTATTGCCTCTTGGATTCTCAACACTCTTCAAATGACTTGTGTTGGCTTGTGAGAGTTTTAACATGAACAATAATTCCCTCTAAGGTGATTGTCATTGTAGACAATCGAGGGCACCCACAATATTTCCTCAATATTTTCAATTCAGTAATATTTTTGTCAATTAGGTCCTAAATTGAATGATGGTTTGGTGGGGAAGGGATTGGTGGTAGTGGGATCTATGGGGGAGGGTTTAGGTTTCCAACTTCCTTTTCCATTTTGACCTATTGTAAATTCAAAACTTACAAATTAACAAAAAAAAAATTAATTACTAAAAATTATAAGTAAAAACCTAATTTATACTAAAAATCTCAATAATTTCTAATAAGACAAAAAAAACTTAACTTGGCCAATTTGAGCACCAAAATAGAAATCTTTAGAATGGATATCTATTATTATGCTTCAGATATTTGTTTTTCATTCTGAGTCGTGCCTCCTCTTGTAGGTCGCATAGTATAAAACGACTATGATATTTGCTTTTTTTATACTAACATAGCCAAAACAAATATATGTTCTAAACAAATATTTATTCAACCAATGTATTAACTTTACATATAAATAATATATAATATATTACATAATAATATATAAAAATATAATATATATATATAATATTATAATAATATATACATAATATATTATAATATATAAATACTAAATAATAATATTATATTATACAATAATATATAATTTAATATTGACATAATATGTAGTTTATATAATATATACACAATGATAATATATATCATAATATATAAATAATTTATAATTTATAATTTCTAATATTATAAATTATTATATATTGTTATATATTATATATAGCTTGTAAATATATGTAAATGACTATTTACCAAAATAGAGATTTGTTATAAACGATAATTGCTTTGCTCAATTTTTACCAAAGCAAAATGTACTTTTTTTCTAAATTAAGTAAAAATTCAAACGTTCATTTTACAATTTTAGTTTTTAAGTGAAAATGAGTTTTTTCCTATCACAATTGTTTGGCCCATCATATCCTACACTCAACCCTATACAAAACATGTGTACAAGGTTATTGAGTTGACTAAGTCCAATAAAAAGTACAATAAAATAAAGAAGGTACAAATAATCTCACTCACATCTCAATCCTTGAAAATAATAGAAGCAAACAATTATCACCCCTAAAACACTTCATTAAAAAATATATGGGTCAATTGAAGTTTGATCTAACTTAGAGATAAAAATTAGTTTTGATTTTGGTTCTCTTTTTTAAAGTAGGTATATAATTGATTTATGCTAATATATAATTCTTGTTGAACTTCCATAATATTGAGAAGTTATTATTTTTATTTTGGAGGTTCTCTCTCCCCCTATAAATTTTGGACATGTCCTCATGTTTGATGCTAAGATCATCTATTTGGTTTTATATAAACATTATTTCTATACAATGTCTCTAGGAAAATTCGCCAACAATTCACCACCAACAATTCACCTCCAACAATTCTTCGTTAGCAATTCATCACCGTGACATATTCATCGCATATACAATTCACCACCAACAATTCATCGCCATGGTATATTCACCACATGTATACATTTTTCAATATTTCAGTAGCCAAGAGCACCCAAAAAAGAAAAAGTATAGAGATTTTTTTGAATGCATAAAAATGGTATGCATGGTGAATAGTGGCTAATATTTGCCAATTGGCTAATAGTTGAAATTTGGAAATCCAAAATTGGCTAATAGTTTGAGCTATAGCGTGACTTGAATCGCGACATTTTTACAAAATTTTACTATATATAGTCTTACTTAAATCACCAAAGAAATTATTTTATTAAAAAAATTAACTAAAAAAATCACCACAATATTTGATACATGATTAGATCATATTCGCCTAAATTTCATAAATTACAATAGAAATCTATATTAATTTTCCAATAGTATATCATAATTATTAGTTGCTTTATAATAATTTTTTAATAATATTTGATACATGATTAGATCAGATTCGCCTAAATTTCATAAATTATAGTAGAAATCTATATTAATTTGCCAATAGTATATCATAATTATTAGTTGGTATAATTATATCATAATTTTTAGTTTCTACCATTGATTTATAATAATCTAATGGCCCTTGTTATATTGCATGAGGTAAAATGTACCCATGATCTGTAATGCTCATAGGGCCCATAATTGTGGGTCTTATGAGCATTATAGATTGTGGGTACATTTTACCTCAAAGAGTACAATGAGGGTCGGTAGATCAATTATATAAAAGTATTTTTGAGCCCCATGAGAATTACAGACCGTGGGCACATTTTACCTTGTAGAATACAATGAGGGCCATTATATTATTTTTTAAAACAATGTGGCAAGTAAATATTATTGTCTACCCCTTAAACCCATCAATAATTTCCACCCTTGGGACCCTACTTTTCCATGAGAATTATTTTTAGATTGGATGGATTTGCCATCTTGATTAATGCATTTTCCTATTATTTTTTAGGTTTCACCAAAATTTTCTACAAAATTTTAGTGATGTAAAAAAATTGCCAACAAAATTAATATTTTTTTCAAAAAAAGTGAAAGAGCCACCAACATAAATTAATATTTTTCCCTTAAAAAATGAAAGATTCACTAGCTTTTTATATCTTTTTTTGAGGGGGGTTTCTTAAATTTATTGTTGATGGTGAATATACCACAGTGATGAATTGCTGGTGGTGAATAGTATACATGATGAATATGTCATGGCGATGAATTGTTAGTGGTCAATTGTTGGGGGTGAATTTTTGGTGGTAAATTTGCTTGATGCCCTATACAACACATTTAGTTAAACAACATCATATTTTCTAAAATTTAAGATGAAAAAATGATATAGGAAATTGTGGGTTGTGCCCATAATGTAACTTTTACTAGACAAAATTAATGTGTAAATTTTAATTAGACGTAGTAAAACCATTGTCTTAAAATATATATACAAAATAAAATGGAAATTAGCATGAATATACAAATTTCACCATTACAAATACTAAAACATTAACTCTTATTGTAAAAACAACTTCCATATATATATATAGACTTGAACTAAGTACCACTAAATATGTCATCTTCAAAAGACCAACACATTCATCATAATAATAGTCAATGTTGAAATGTCAGTTTGAGAACTCAAACTTGGATTTGCACAATGAGAACCCAATAATTTAAAAATTTGAACCCAATCTTTTTGAAATCCAACTTTAGATTCTAATTCCTCAAATAAAATCTAAGCTTATTGAGTATCATTATACTAAGGTGATCATATTAAAGTTCACCTATACTAACTCTAAGTTATGGAGAAAGTCATAAAGAAATTTGCAAGTCTTCACATCTTAAGCAAATCAAAAAAATCAAATCCATTCATTTCTCTCATGATTACCCTCTACACGAAGAGTTTACAAATGCAAGTGCTTCACCAATATTTTTCATCATCTCTAGCTTGATCCCTATATTGTGTTCATTAGACAACTATTTTGATTATTTAAAGCTAGGAAAATATGTTTGAAGTGTATCTCATTGGTTTGGCATGTATATTCTTTATTGTTAACATAACTCTTCATCTAAAATTGATTTGACTTTAAAGTTCAAAACATCAATTTATTCCATTGACAATTGACTTGAATGAACTAGTTTTTCTTCATGCATTTCAAATATCTAGTATATTTTTTATTGTGTAAAAGTTGACTAATCAATCTTATTGTGTTCAATCCTATAATAGGGTAAATGCACTTGTTACTTCCAAAATTCCATTTGAATGCATTACCAAAAAATACTTCTTCACTATCTTCAAGTCCCCAAAAAATAAATGTGCATCCTCTAACTCGTAAAATACCACCAATAATTTCTTATTGAGAATACCTATCACTATGGGTTTATCTACTATCCAACAAATTCTCAGAGTGTAAGAAAGGACATCTTGAAAACACTTTCTTGCCAACCTCATAACTCTTACGGGTTCCCTTGTACACCATCCACAAAGGATGAGACCCTAAACATCATGAAAATGTTCAGAAAAATGACCATCCAGAGGAAGATTGAGATGGGACCAATTTTTTAAATGTCCAAAGTACAAACAATCCAGAAAAATGACCATCCAGAAGAGGATTGAGATGGGACCAATTTTTTAAATACCCAAATACAATCAAACATTCCATTCTAACTCCAAGAACATTAAATAAACAAACCTTGCTGCATAAAAAGACATACTCACATCTCATCTTTATCTCACACTCACATCAAAGATAAACTCTACAGTTTCTACTTACCAACACAACATGTTGTGATATATTCTTATTTTTTCTGATTTTTCCTTTACTGTTTTTGGATACTTTCCTAGCCTGTAGATAGTGTAGCTGTATGGATAACGCACACAGCATGTTTGTAGGATCTCAAGATGTATATGAACCTGTACAGATTCATTGTAAATAATAAGAATGAAAAAATATTCTTCTCTGTTTCTATTTTTAAGTTGGTATCAGAGCCACAAAATTTGAATCATTTGTTTCCCCTTCATTGAACCATGGGCGATTCAGATTCAAAAGTATCTCAACCATCTGCTCCCATTATTATTCAATCCGAAGGTTCATCCTTCAATGCAGGGATTGTACTCGATGAAACAAACTATGATCTGTGGTCTCAAATCATGGAGATGCATATTGCTGAGAAGGAGAAACTCTCTTTCATTCGTGGTAATTCACAGCCACCTACCGAGAAGGATGATGGATATGAGAAGTGGTATGCAGACAATCAAAAGGTCAAGAGATGGCTGTTGATGTCTATGTCCCCAGAAATTATGAAGCGATACATTCGCTTACCCACTGCTCGAGATATTTGGAAAGCCCTTTCTAAGGCTTTTTATGATGGAGCAGATGAACTACAGGTATTTGTCTTGAATCAGAGGGCTTTCTCTGCCAAACAGAATGACAGAACACTCTCTATGTATTATGGAGAATTAATCGAGATTTTTGGTGAGTTGGATCATCGTGATAAGGTGATCATGGAAAGTGAGAATGATGTTGAATCTTACCGAAAATCAGTTCAACGACAAAGGGTGCATATTTTTCTTGCTGGATTAGATGGTGACTTCGAACAAGTCCGCGGTGAAATTTTGAGAAAGGATCCTATTCCTGAATTAGAAGCATGTTATGCATTGGTCCGCCGTGAATCTGTTCGACGCACAACGATGATTGGAGAACCAGAAAAGGCTGAAGCTTCAGCCATGGTGACCCAAAACTGATCCAATCAGAACCGGCCTTCTCAAAGCACGCCTAAGATCACTAATGGTGCCGATAAATCCACCTACAAATGCACCCATTGCAATCAAACTGGTCATACCAAAAGTCACTGCTTTGAACTTGTGGGGTATCTAGAATGGTGGGATCGTA
>VDFB02000015.1:441797564-441883673 GCA_007258455.2 Sequoia sempervirens
TTTCATCCACTTGCACTCATCCTCACAACATCATTTAGCTTGCATCTTGTGCCATCCAAGGAGCATACACATCAAAGATCGAAGGGCCAACCAAAGGATCGATTCGATGCAAGGTATAAGGTTTCATTTGTTGCTTTTTATCTTGTGTTGATTCCAACTTAGGCTAATCTTGAGGTGTAGGTTGTTTTGGTGTTTATTTGCACTCTTTTACTTGCTGCTCATTTTCTAATGCTCACATTCGACCTATCACACCTCCAACAATACTATTTGAATTAGATGAAAAATAAAGGAAAACATCTGGAAGTCAAAGATACAAGTGGTACATGAATTTACATGAGTGGCCCTAATGACACTACTCAAAATGCACTTGTTGAAAATGTAGGTACCAAATAGTTTTAAGAACACTGATCACAAGAGATAATAACTTGCATGAGTGTCCCCAACAAAACTACTCAAATCAGATGGAAAACAAAGGAATACATCTAAAATTCAAAGATACAAATGGCACATGAATCTAGATGAGTGACCAAAAGCGACACTACTCAACATGCAAGCAAGTTGAAAATATAGGTACCCAGTAGTCTTTGATCAAATGAAAATTGAAGATCACCTCCAAAAACAAGAATGTAAGAATGTTCATATGGTAAATGATCCATCTCACCTCAAATGCATGTAACCAGTTGTTGATATACGCTACATCCAAAAGCACATAGGAACAAGAACTAGATATATAGATCACTCAAACTACGAAACCAATGAAGCATTAGCACCAATAGTAGAACACCACCCCCCTCTCGCCCCGCCGCCTCCCCCATAATGATGGAAAAGGGAGAGCCAAGAAAAGTACATTGAAAGTTTTGTGAAACCAAGAAGTGCATGGAAGAGAAATAGCTTACAAATAAAAGGGTGCACAAACTAAGACACACATGCATGAGGCAAGAATCATTGGGATTCATTGATATTGTGGAAGGGACACTAACTTGCAAAGGTGTGATGGAAAACCAAAGAAAAACATCAACCCCCCATTACGCTTTATATCATAGTGCAAATATAAAAGGCACAATGGGATGTGCAAAATCCCCAAAAAGTATACACCAGAATGACACTTTATCTCAATGTGTACAAAAAAGAATATGCATGAAAAATATGTCTACAATACCCAAATAGGACAACATACTAGAAGTGCACATAGAAAAACCAAAAATGACTCATCCCATGAAAACAAGTATCCAAAAGCTAAGACATCTAAGTAATTCACTAGTGTGAAAACGGAAAAAACTGAATAAAATGTACCTAGAGAACAATCTAGAAAAATAAATAGACGGAAGTGAAGAGCTATGAGAAATAGTTCCAATGTCGTTGGGATCGTGAAAAATGAAGAAATTGATAAAACATTATGAGCTCAAGATTGAAAACAATACCTTTGACTTCAACAGGTTGTAGAATTCACCAATACCAAAAATAGGTGATGAGACCCAAACCACTAGAAAGTTGACAGAACCAACTTTCTAACGATATCTTGTTTGTCAAAATCCAACATCATATGCCCAAGTTATGGCCAAAAGAAAAAAAAGTTTCTCCCTTAGGCTAGAGAAGGTGACTTGGGGCCCTTGACTAGTCAATGTATGGATGACATCAATCCGTAGAAATGATGTCACATTGATGTCAACAAGAATTATTGGAGAATATTCCTCCTTTGCCCAGGAAAAAATTGGTCTCCTGTAGGAAACCAACCACCGAAATATTCTGCATTAAAGCCTATCAGAATATTCTTGAAATGAAATATCCTAGGAAAGATCCTTGTGCAGGTAAAATAGTCAGCCACTGGAAAAATTGGAAGATCGACTATTTTTGAAGAAAAATAGCATCAAAGTTTTTTTGAAAGTTGATGGGGTTGGGTTAGGTTGTCGCCGGTAATTATAGAGGTTGTCGTTGGGAAGTTGACTGACGACTAGTATAGGCTCGCAAGGTACCCTGTACTGTCCAACCCCCATAATGACTTAAAAAATGTGCCCTCCATAAATTTAAAGTGTCGCCCCATTAAAAAATCAATGCCTATTTTTTTGAATGATTTTTTTTTTAAAATATAGATTAAAAAACTAAAAAAATAATCACACCTTTTTATTTATTTTTTGGAAATTCATGCACAGAATTGTACGAACCCTGTGCAAATTTTTTTTGCTTCAAATGCTCCCAGCATTGAATATAGGCAAATTTATAGTCAAAATTTGTGGAATTAGCATACTAAATGCAACAACGAGGTCCTTTTCACGTCAAAATGCTTTGAAAATGCAACTACGCTTCAGATATCGAAAAAAAAAGCAACTACTTCAAAACCTTATAGATCTGGCATTAGGAACCCAAATCAGGTGAAACAACTGAAATATTATGCATTAAAGCCTATCGGAATATTCTTGAAATGAAATATCCTAGGAAAGATCCTTGTGCAGGTAAAATGGTCAGCCGCTGGAAAAATTAGAAGATCGACGGTTTTTGAAGAAAAATAGCATCAAAGTTTTTTCGAAAGTTGATGGGGTTGGGTTAGGTTGTCATCGGTCATTATAGAGGTTGTCGTTGGGAAGTTGACTGACGACTAGTATAGGCTCGCAAGGTACCCTGTACTGTCCAACCCCCCTAATGACTTAAAAAATGTGCCTTCCATAAATTTAAAGTGTCGCCCCATTAAAAAATCAATGCCTATTTTTTTGAATGATTTTTTTAAAAAAAATTATTGATTAAAAAACTGAAGAAATAATCACACCTTTTTAATTTTTTTTTGGAAATTCATGCACATAATTGTACGAACCCTGTGCAATTTTTTTTTGCTTCAAATGCTCCCAGCATTGAATATAGGCAAATTTATAGTCAAAATTTGTGGAATCAGCGTACTAAATGCAACAACAAGGTCCTTTTCACGTCAAAATGCTTTGAAAATGCAACTACACTTCAGATCTAAAAAAAAAAGCAACTACTTCAAAACCTCATAGATCTGGCGTTAGGAACCCAAATCAGGTGAAACAAAAGGCAAATCAGACTTTCTTAACAACTTTGAATCCAATAGTGAGTGTGATAGGTCGAATGTGAGCGTTAGGAAACAAGCAACAACAAGTAAAAGAGTGCAAATAAACACCAAAACAACCTACACCTCACGATTAGCCTAAGTTGGAAACAAAACAAGATAAAAGCAACAAATGGAATATTATACCTTGTCTCGAATCGATCCTTTGGTTGGCCCTTCGATCTTTGATGTGTATGCTCCTTGGATGGCACAAGATGCAAGCTAAATGATGTTGTGAGGATGAGTGCAAGTGGATGAAAACATGAAAATGGCTAAGTGTAGATTGAGAAATAAAATTGCAAGAGTTTGGCTATCAAATGATCTTCCTAAAATGAGAGAAAAGAGGGGGTATTTATAGAGGTTAGGAGATGGATCAAGATTGAGCCACCAATATCAAGATGAAGGGCTAAGGTGAGTTGAGAACTCACAAGCCCTCACATTTGACATGTGGCATGAGAAGGCCCAAGAAAAGATGAAGTGGACATGAGGTGGAAGGATAGGACATGACATGGAGGGGGGTACAAAGTACCTTGGGATTGGACAAGATCTCCAAAGGATTGGACAAGATCTCCTTGACCAAGGACACATGTCATAAAGGAATGGGGAAGAGAAAAGGAATTTAATATTCCTTGAAAGATGAGAGTGGAATTAAAAATTCCTCAAAGGACTTTGGGAAGACAAAAGGAATTAAAAATTCCTTGGGGGATGGGAAGAGTTGACTAAAGGGGTGATTAGACAAGTTGATGAGGGGTTAGAGGAAGGTTAGGTGGCTAAGAGAGATTAGAGGCCAACTTGCAAAAGTTGGAGGATGTGACACATCCTAATGATGAGATTAGAAGATGGATTATGATAAGATAAAAATGATGGAGGATGTGACATGAAGGGAATAAATAAATGGAATATTTATTTAATTCAATTGATGGAAGGAGGATTAAAGAGATAAAGTATTATTGATTAAATACCTTAGGGATTTGGCAGAATTAAAGATATTAATTAAATAATAGCAGTATTACTTAATTAACGAAAATAAGATGAAAGAGGATGAATTTGGATAAATTAAGTGTCCAAATTTAGACGTCTATAGTGAAGTATATTTTGTGCCAAAATACACCTAAAAATTGCCCACCTCCAAAATTTGCAAAAAAGCAAAAGGGATTCAAACCTGAAGCCTATAATCCTTGTTGAAGAAGAAAACCTCATAAATTGAGAAAGGGTTTGATGGATCCATGTTTTGATACCATGTTAGAATTGAGAAAAACCATGAAACCACAAGCCACAGGATCAAACAACAAACAAATACACCTTCCATGCAAGAGATTTGCAAATAATATATGCAATATTCCTCAATAAGAAAAAGCTATAAAAGCAAAAAACTATCAAAAAGATATGAAAGCTTGAGTGATAATTACAATAAGCGTTGAGTGCTACATAGGAGCAAAACCCTAAAAGAATAAAAACACTCCTAAGTTTAGCTTAAGTGCATGAGAATAAATAAGACTAATAATCAATCAAAGAGAAATTAATTATTAGCTAATGCATGATTACTCTAACATTGCCATCGTAGCCTCGTCATACTCCAAACTTGTGTGAAATAGACCTACATATAAATATTGAAAAATTGTTGAGCATAAGCAACATGAACTACAAAGTTAACTGAACATTCTCTCAAACCAAATATGATGCAAGATTAAGAATTGCTATTTATAATTCTATCGTAGATATCACCTTATAAAATGTATGTCATCATTGTAAAAGTTATAACTATTCATCTCAATTGCTTATCTACAGTAGCTTTATTCTCCAAAACACCTACATTTATAAACAAGTAAGTTGTCAAGAAAAATAATCTTTGACCTATTTTAAAGTCAACAATGTTGGATGTATTTCCATCATAACCTTGTCATACTCTAAAATTGTGTGAAATAGACCTACATATAAATATTGAAAAAAATATAGCATAAAAAGCATGAACTACAAAGTTAATTGAATTTTCTCTCCAACCAAATATTATGCAAGATTAAGAATCACTACTTAGAATTAGATCATAGATGCCACCTTATGAATTATGTTTCATCACTTTGAAATTTATAAGTATTCATCTCAATTGCCTATCTACATTCACTTTATTCTCAAAAACACCTACTTTTATAAACAATGGTGGATGCATTTTCATCGTACTCTTGTCGTACTTATAATGCAATGGTGTATTGATCTGAATCGCTTGGAAAGTATACTTTTGTTCTCCAAAAAACCAACATTTTTATATACAAGTAAATTATAAAGAAAAATAAGCTTTAACCTACTTTTAACTCAACAATGGTGGATTCATTTGAATTGCTTGGAAAGTATACCTTTGTTCTCCAAAAAACCAACATTTTTATATACAAGTAAATTATAAAGAAAAATAAGCTTTAACTTACTTTTAACTCAATAATAGTGGATTCATTAATATCATAAACTACTTTTAATCCAAAAAATAGAAAAAACATGAATATCATTAAGATGAACATTATCATACTTGTCCCATAGAAAAAACAAATCTTCTACTCAAGTGATCTTAAGGGTTCATCTCTTACCTTTAGAGTATCCAATATTGCTTCATGATGGACATTAGCAATCATCCATAGTTCTTTTGTTCTTGGTTTTGCATGATGCTTCAATAACTTAACACTCATTGTTACAACTAGGTGCGAATACATTAGTACAATTTTGTGCTTCTCAAAGTCTTCAAATGCGAGTATGTCATTCTTTCTAATCATATATATTTGCAACCAAGGTTTAGCAATAGCAACTGATCCTGTAGGATATGTGAACCCATCATTTGTCATAGATTGTACATTAGATTTTATTTTCCTTGAACACATTGTGCCAACCAATAGTCTGATCTCTCTCCATTCCCATATAGTGCAACAATTGCATAAACATGTCTTGGTTGTACAAGATTTGAAATATGTTCATAATCAAATGAACCTTCCATTTTGTTGAGTAAAAATGAATGAGCTTGAGATAAATAGGTTAGATATTATGGAATCCTCACTTGACTCACAATGATCCCAATCACATTTAATATAACTCTTAACAAAAACAAGTTAATTTTGCGTCCAAATAGTCTATATACTTGCATCCAAGCTTCAAATGGATGCATATTTGATGATTCCTTGTTTTTTGACTATCCAATTTTCCTCCCATCATCCCCTCGTTCACCAACAAAATAAACTTACACACTTTCTAAATCAAGAGCCCGCTCCTTGTGACCATGCATAGTTACACCACGCCCACAACCCACCATTCAACACCACTCAATTGCCTCACAAATATGAGAACTTAATAAAGAAATCGCTAGCAGAAAACTTGCAATAAAGAAACCCTGGCACAAAGAAAAAGCTCGACTGTGAGAAGCCTCCAAGACTCCTTATGCAAGTGTGAGAGGAAGACTTAACCAATTAAATCTACAGATGAGCCTAAAAATTTTCTATGTCGATCACATCATGCCCATAAACCATGACAGTAGAAGAATGTAAACAAGAAACAGGCAGGCCTTTTCCATGGAGAGAAGGGCAAGACGAATCAAAGGGAGTACCCAACCAGCCATGGCCGCATTGGACATTCCAAGATCCACCCCACCCGTGCCAACCACCCTTGGAGCTCGATCAGGAGACCTGATCAAATGAACCAAAAGCCAAGATCCCGAGACTTCAGCAAATTCGAGATCACTGCCAAGAACAGGAACAGAGATGCTGGCAATAGGTGAGGCGGCAGCAGTAGCCGCGCAACCGCCATTGACACGGCCGTTTGAACGGTAGCCATTAGAGCCACACACAGGACTCGAAGCATCAGCAAACATATTGCTATCATAGAACCAGAGAACCCAACAGATGGAGAAGCGACAACAGAAACTGCGCATCCGCCAAAAGCCCGCGACGGAGACACCACAGTTGAAACCAGCAAAAGGGTTTCAACATAGGGCGGGAGGGACTCCATTATTATGTACATTTTTTGCACTATAATCGACAACCATACCGGTGATATTGTGATTAAACTATTTATGATTCATATCGATAAGACAAGTAGTGGAGTATCCATACTATCATGGATCATCTACTGAAGTCATGGTGAGCTTTGTTTATCTATTGGCTATTGGCACAATCATTGTAGGACCATAAGCAGTAGAAGACGCTTTTGAAGATTTACTTCTTTTGGATGTGTTAAAAAGGCAAATACACTTTGGCATTACTAAAGAAATCCAAGAAATCAACCAAATAGGAGCATAGCCCTTGGCCATCCCAATTGGAGCTTGGCTTTACAAGATTGAATAGAAATTTTAGTAAAGATCACCTTAGTAAATAAATAGTATTGATTTTATTCTTAGAACTATTTATTTTATTATTATTATTTTTTCTGTACTTATTTTATTTTTTAATAGACTTTTTTTTCCATATTTGATGTCAAAGGAATAAAGAAATTCTGTATTAAAAGTGCTATCTTGCTGGTATTTAATCTCTGTATAGCTCAGTTTCAAGTTAAACAGGCAAAAGTACAGAAGTTACGTTTCTACAATATTACCAACCCAATGTGTACACTTTAGATGCTGGCTAGTTGAAAATATGCAGTTCCTGTAATCTTCAATATGATCTCAATGTTCCAGCATTTAATGGTTACATCTACGACAGTTTCTTGCAGGATATTTGCAATACATCATTGAGCAGCAAACCGCCCCATATTACAATCATGGCTCAAAAAGGAGGACCATGGCAAGCTCTCAAAGAAAATAACAGGAAGATAAGCATTGGTAATTACATCTTGTAGTTAAACTCTGATTCGAACATTCAAACATAGTAAGTCATACCGACCTCTAGAAGAGCGTAATGAGGAATGCCCAATGTCACAGAAGGACTCCTGCAGTTGTTTCTCAAAAAGCTGTATCCCCTATCAATAACTAGCCTTTTCAGAAAAAATGAATCTCTCTTTGCTTTCACATAAGAGTGCCCCAATATAAAGGCAGCTCCAGCTTGTGATGCCTCGTTAAGCTCTTGCAGCTCATCCCTTACATCAGGACTCGTTTCAGGACGGTTAAAAACCAACCTTATGAAATTACTTCTCCGTGATAAGCGGGGAGTATCAATTTCTATAAGTTCTTGTATGCTTCGAATGGTGGGTGACGTAACAGGAGGTGAAGTTGCATAGTCTATGGTTTCGTAGCTCAGATTCCTCTCCATTCTGGACTGCATGGGAGGAGTCCCAATCACAATCATATTCCCATCTGCAGAGTAATCGCCACTTGAACAAGAATTTCTTTCTTCAAATATTATAAACTCCCCAATGTTGATGATAACTTGATTCTCAAATCGATCTTCAACTCTGTGGACCTCCCTATAACCATATCTGACGATGCATCTGTACAATCTGTGTTCTTTGGGTCCTATGCGTCCAATAAGAAAGCGTTCCTCTAGTGGCACATATGGTACTGGTAATGATTTAATGCATATAAAGACAAGCACCTTGTGAAATGCTGGAAGATTTATCACATGGTGTGTAAAATTTGCAGGCATCCCAGTGACGAGTTTTGAATATATGAATCCAATACCAGGAACGCGTGCAATCCCCAAACTAGGACCAAGTGAAAGCAGCGAGCTTGTGGGCACCTTGTTTTGTAGGTCAATCTCATACTTCATTATTGTGCCATAATGCCACACATACATGATTGTCATGAATATGATAGCTAGACAAATAGGTACCCAAGCCCCTTCCAGAAACTTAATAAGGGATGCAGAGAAGTAGACGAATTCAATAGATCCAAAGAAAAGTAGAAAGCAGAGTGCTAAAAGAACATTCTTGCGCCAACATAAAACAATTACCAATGATGTAAGGGAGGTGGTGACCAGCATAACTGTGATGACAGCTAGCCCTGTGATAAAAATAATCAGACATGCAGTAAGCTGTCAAATTTCCAGTTAAATTAAAAATGTATCCTTCCATCTTTGCAAAAATGATCCACATTTGACTCGAATATTAAAAACATAAAAGCAGCAGATACCTGATGCATTACCCAGGTGTTTCATATCTCGGAAACCAAGAGTAACAGCAAGACAAAGACTCATCAAAATCCAGTTGATTTCTGGAATGTATATTTGTCCACGTATTTTCTCAGAGGTATGCACTACTTTCACCCCAGGAAAGCAACCCAGTGCCAAGCTCTGATTGATAATTGAAAATGTCCCACTGATGATAGCCTGACTTCCAACCACAGATGCAAGTATGGCAATTCCTAGAACTGGCCACTGGACAGGCTCTGCCAAGGTATCACACAACAGGTCCATTATTTCACAAATTTATCCAAAAAGAAGAATAGCTGCTCAAAATATGATGTAATATGTACGTTTATTAAACACAAACATAAGTAAACGTACCTGGCACATATACATAGAATCCAATATTATAGCTATTGTCTATATGATGGTGTTTTGAAAGATAGGCAGCTTGACCCATATATGCTAAGATTAGAGCAGGATAAACTATAGAAGTGAAAGCAATCTGCAGTCAAACCGTGGTTCATTATACAATGATGCCTTGATTCTTCCTTCGACAAGGTGGAAATAATTTGCAGTTCTAATTTTTAATATTAGTCTAATGAAATTGGAACTTGCAATACCTTGATGGCTAAATGTGAGAAGTGCCCTAGATCTGCAAACATTGTCTCTGAACCTGCACAGGAAAGTTGATCAGGTCAATTTCTTGACAAGAGGTTGACAAATTTTTACATAGTAATTGTGTTAAACGGCCAGGATTTCCTGCCTGAACAGGATTTACCTGTCACACACAATAGAATACCTCCCAGTGATATCCATCCTGCCTTTCTTGTTTTTCTTAAAAATTTGTACATATAGTATGGCGAAAGTGCATGATAAACTTGCGGGTTCCAGTGAATAATATTGTACAGACCAAGTGCACTAATGCACAATAGCCAAGTCATAATAATTGGAGCAAAGAGCGTACCCACTCTATGTGTGCCACAACGTTGCAAGGCAAACAGACCAATCAATATAACACATGTGATAAAAACAACTGCATCTGCAAAACAAAATTCAAAATCTTAGAAAACAAAATATAGGTAATGACAAACTTCTCTCATAACTCCGGCTGACTTTACAAGTGATATCAATAGCACAGTTGGTGTTAACCAGGGGTGTCTGATTTCACCTAACAAGTGATCTCTATATAGATAAATAAAAACATATTATTGTAAATTGAGGGGAAACAGATGATTGTTGTATCCTATAAGATAAATTATCACAATTTTATTATTTACAAATGATCTCATTCTCGTGTCACATACTGCTGCAGGCTTACAAAATCTTATCTTGATATTCTGAGCTCATTTTGTGTTAATCATGATTTACAAGTAAACTTGAATAAAACAAAGGCCGTGGTTTCCAATACAACTAAGAAAAAACACAACTCATCTTATTTACAATATTCTTTTTGCAAAGTGATTTTCTCTTATACTTATCTTAGTGTGATTCTTCCAGGACCTCCACTAAATATGCTTCCTAGTATCCTATTACAGAAGAGAGATTATGCTGCACCTAATACACTTGAAACACAATGTATTTTAGCTGCAATTTCAGGATAACAAAGCAAAATAGAGCATGTACCAAACTTTAGTGTCACTAACAATCTTGTACGGTTGTAATACTTTCCTATAGTTTCTGAACAAATATATCTTTGAAATGGTGCTTTTCGCTCCTTCCTCTGCAAACTCGAATACAATGATCTTCGCAAATGCTTATAAGGATTCCACTATGCTGATCTCAATAGGTGGTGCAGATTTTGTGTTTCCTAATTCTTTCTGTCCTGATGGGGTCAATGCATCAAATTAGATGGGTTCCCACACTGGTGGCTCCTGTCACATGCAATGAAAAGGGTCCTGATGGTGGTAAGAGGGACCGTTTGATTCATGTTGCACATGATGGTTGCTTGCCCTACAAGCTCCAGGGCTCGTTTGGCCAATGCAGAGGCCACCCTTAAATCACCTGACAAGGAGCACAAGGTGGCATT
Source organism: Sequoia sempervirens (assembly GCA_007258455.2). NCBI lineage: Eukaryota > Viridiplantae > Streptophyta > Pinopsida > Cupressales > Cupressaceae > Sequoia > Sequoia sempervirens. The sequence continues at coordinate 441,808,678 of VDFB02000015.1, forward strand.
AGAGTCTCAGATGAGACAGCTGGACATTGACCCCTATTCATGTCTTCATCAACTTGATTTGTAGGTTCAGTTCTAATTAGCTTATTTGCAAGCATGAATATCTAAAAACGGCACTCTAGCATTAATGATTTCATTGAAATCTATCCTAGTGCTCAAGGATTTTTTGTTTTGCCAAGAAAATTGTATGAAGATAGGTCTTTGGTTCTGAGAAAAGCATGTTTTTCTGGTTAAGCCTTGGTTCATGGCATTTAACCCAATGCTAGAAACCCTTTCATGTTGATTTGGGTGAGGCTGCCTTACCTTGCTCTTCAATTCTTGGTGGATTTATCCTTTCAAGGAATAGATAATGCATTGGGCAGATTTTTGGCACTAGACCCAGAAACAGATGGTTTGATTCACTCTACTTCTATGAGGATCCATTGAAAGGTCTGCCAAATGAGGCGTGGCTCAAGGTAGAGGACCAGGTATGAAAAAAGGTTTTACTTTTGGGTTATGAAAATATCACATTTAGATGCAGAAGGTGTTTCCAGGTTGACCATGTAGCTGCGAACTGCAATGCAGGCAAACTGGATACTTCCAAAAAAAGTGACTTGGTGGTTGGGTTGCATGCTAGGTGCATTTAATTGTGAAGAGACTGGAGCCAGAATCTTCTGCTGATACAGACAGCTCGCTATCTGTGAATTCTCCGAAACAAACCATGGAAAGCATTCGTATGGAAAAACCAGCAATACAAGCACAGTGGAGGGTTGCATCACCAACCTTCCCTCCACGTTATTCTGATATTGTTTGGTCTTCAGTAGTGGTGGCTGTGCAATTGGCTACAAAGGGTGATCAAGTGTTAAATGTTAATGATGGCAGTGTTTCCTCTTCTGCATTGTCTTCTGGTTAAACTTTGGTCCTCTGGTTCTCCAGCTGGAGGTTCCAAATCTGCTATCCACTCACTCCCCATTCCTTCCCCTTTTAGAGCTGGTAATGCTTCTCGGTCATCAAGTTTAACTCAGGCTGAAGAATAGAGCATTGGAGCCGATATTCCAGATTTTCTATTAGAGTTTGGCTTGATTTGTTAGGTATGGTATTGATCTTATAGTAGAAATGATTTGGCTAGTCCATGCAAGCATTTTATGGTGTGTATTTTTCTGGGTTGGGGCCCCTTAATAGACCCCCATAATTTAATCTTAAAAAGTCTAAAGACAATCCTGTACAATTGTGAGGTTTAGGGTCTTGGACTTCACAATACAAGTTGGGCTTGAGTTAATATCCAAGGACCAAAACCTTGTGGGCAAAATGGTCAGTGCCACTTGCGATTAGTTTGGCTGAATTTGGGATTCATTTCTTCATATTTCAGCTGTAAGCCTATATATCATGTAAAAATGTTGCTTCATAGACGAGCATGCATGTTAGCTACAACAACTAAGCATAATAAATATTTGTTCAAGGCTCTCCAATCATCCATGAAGTTATGCTAACAAGGGATCAAGAAATTTGGTTCACCTAGTGCATGTCTTTCTTGCAAAAGAAAGCAATGGTCTTGATATTAACTGTCTTCCAGCTAATACCTTCTCCATGAACACTCCTGACAAATAGAAAAGATATATTCATAGAGCACATCGCCAATTTGACTATTATCTTCAAATTGAAGATGTGTATTGTGATCCTACTCTTATCAACTTGGTGTGGAGTCAAAGCGTTATATTTCTAGCCATCAACATATTGCATACTTTCAAATAATGAACTAGAACTAGAGCACTTTGTGTTTAGGTGTCCAATGTATCATGAGATCCGTGTCAAGTTTTATTGCCTCTTAATAATGTTATCAATTTGCCCCTTGCCGTGTCCAAATCTAGGTCTGGTATGTACCTATTTTGGATTCAAGGCCAATTCACTAGGAGATTATGCAAAGGTGCATGCAAACGACTATGAATTTTTCCTAGGCAAACTCAGGCAATTTTTTTAATCTTTTTTCACAATGCTTTTGTATTTGTGTATGTGAGTCTTGGAGAAGTTTTCAATGACTTTGGTGACAAAGTAATTGAAGGGGTCAATAGTGGTGCCAACGATTTCCTTCATTGGAAGAGTCAATGAACCCCCCTACTATCATCATGCTCTCAAATGGCCACAACAACATCAAAGATTGTCATCATGAATTTCTTTTACCGAGAAAGAAATTCAGAAATAGCTAAATAGACTAATGATATTTGTCACACACTCATTTAAACAACTGACATCTCCAATTCCATATTTTCCACAGGTTTATTTTATCTTTTAATTTGATGGTGTCAAACTCACAAGTGGGTTATAGTTTTGTGAAAATTATTCTTTTATCTTTTAATTTGTCATTCTCACAATAAAGGGTGGGTTGTAACTTTGTGGAAATTAAGAATAGCATGTGGGGAGGGCCATTCTATAGCTTTATTAGGCCACCACCACCCATGAAGCTCATCAATAGTGATACTTCATTAACTCGAAAAACCAAGAAAAAGTGCAAATTAATTGAATTAGAAAGGAAGAAACATATGATGCTGATTGCTGATATTATTGTTTTACCATTGATTTTAACATTGAATGATGAATATCTATCATGAAATTTGTTTAATATTGGTTTTAATATTGAACAATGAATATCTATCATGTCATTCATTTAATATTGGTTTTAATATTGGGTAAGTACTTTTATTTTTTATGGTGGTTTTGTTTATTATATTATGCTATGTGGCATTTTAACTCAATTCATATTTTTAGGCTGCAAATATATATGTTTTTTGTACAAATGATCCCAAAACAAACCCAACCCAATTGTTTTTTGCTAAATCCACATACCTACCCCCCATACCCAAACCAAAACCAGTAACTTACCCTCTTAAAAGAAACTTAAGGCTCTTTATGAGCCCTTATTCATTGTGTGCATCCACCTGTGTACTATTTGTCAGAGGATGCCCCGTTAATATTCATCATGATAACTCTTTATCTCAACCTTCAAATTCCCCTTATTCAACCTCAATTTCAGAGGTACAAATGGGTAGCTTGGCACTTGTTCTTTTTAATGCATGCAATATTGTTTTTCTGAATACAATCTAGTAAAAAAATGCTAAACAAGAGTTTTAGAATATTAGTCTATTCTTGAGGCTGAATAATTTAATAATGACCAAGAACAAGTGCCAAGTTACCCATTTATTCCTTTGAAATTGGGGTTGAATAAATGGATTTGGAAGTGAAGGTTGAGATAAAGGGTTATCTTGACAAATCTTAATTTTCTGATGAATAGAGTTAGTCATGCTGCTTGCTGCTCATAACGAATAAGTTTCATACATGCATTCATAATGGACCCGTTCAATTTATGTATGCATGCAAGAACAAGTGTATAAGAGCCTACATGCATTCACAATGCACCCATTCAATCCAGGTATGCATGCAAGAACAAGTGCCAAGCATTAGGGTAGCTTGGCACTTGCATTCAAATTCATGTAACATCCATTCATGAAGTACCTCTCTAGTTTGGTAGCTTGGCACTTGTTCTTGATCATCATTTTTCTCATTCAAATTTCTGGTTTGCTTCATTTCTGAATATGTTTGGATTGATTTTGGATCATTTCCTCAAGTATGTGATTTTTGGTTTAGTTACAGCTGCTTTTTACCTGTTAGCCTGTCTAAATAGTTCAGTCTCAGTTCTGCCAATCTTTAGCTTGGTGCTTCGGATGTTTAATTGCTCAATGCAGATTTGTAATACTTTCCCACCTTTAATCTATAAAGAGTTGCTGCTTTATAGACAGGCAAAATGCAGATTAAGACAGGTGTCAATCTTTATAGACAGGAGTATTTTGTAGTGCTTTCCTAGCCTTAATCCCCAAAACAGAGGATATAGAATTCTTTGATGCCTTGAGATCAATCTCTTTAGGTAATGCATAATATAAGATTATGGCAAACATAATGACACACAGTTTGAAAAACTATTACACATCATTAAAGAAGAAGAAATAGGTTTTGTGGCACGAAGACAAATATTAGATGGGGTCTTTTTAACTCATAATATAATTTATTCAATCCACAAAAGCAAGAATGCATGGATGATAATAAAACTTGATGCAAACAAAACTTACGACAGAATTAATCAGGAACTTTACTAAAGAAGTTTTGCTATGCACATGATCGGATGACATGGGTTGAAAGTTGTATAAGCACTCTTATATTTTCTGTCCTTATTAAAAGCTTGCCATCTGGATGATATCATGAGCCTAGGGGTTTATGGAAGCAAGGTCCAACCTCTCCTTAATTATTTTTTATAATGGCAGAAGCTCTTGAAATATAGAAAGAAACAAGAAAGAAGAATAAAGGGTCCAAGCATGACTTTCCCAATGGATCTAATATCTTTTTAATGTTTGTGATAATCTAATAGCAAAGGCCCTAACTACACGGTACTCAAACTTTTTTAGAAAGCATTGGATATTTATGAAACAACTGTAGATCAGAAAAGCAAGGAGAGAATTACAAGAACCGAACAGCAGAATTATGAAGTTTGAATGTATCTAGGAATGACTATGGAGGGAAGGATGAGAGAGTGTTAGAAGAGAGGTGTACACTGTATTCAAGAAAACATTACATGGAAAGGAAAATGTCTTACTTTAATAGGTGGAATTCAATTAATTAGAGCATGTCTATAAGCAGTTCCAATCTAAATGAAACATTTAGTAGTACCAAGTAAAATGTTGATGTTGTCACAAGATTATAAAACAGCATTTTCTCAAATGGGATATGGACAAAAGAAAATTTTTCCTAGTAGCGTGGAAAAAGAAAATTCCAACCAACACAAAATGAAGGCTTGGGTTTGATATCAATTAAGGCCATCAGTTTAGCTTTCAAAACTAAGTGAGTATGGAGGGTATATAAAGAAATGGCAAGCAGTATAGTTAGATATTTAGAGATAAGTACTTGGATAGCCAAAAAGCCAGATCTTCTTGCATATGATTCTTAGGCAAAAAAAATTGGAGATGCATCTCCTTAATTAAAGAGGACTTGAGGCAAAATGGACAAGGTGGTGACAAGGATTTGTTTTGGGATTTACAAGGCTAAGGTGAGCTCCTTTGGCTCAAAATAAGTAGTTTCTTGATCTAAAGAGTTTATGCCAAATGGACACTACCATACATTGAGAAGGAAGAAGAAAATGTGAACATTTGAAATGGACCCATCATTTTGATAGAGATGAAATTGCAATTCTGAAAAATATTTTCAAAATAATTCCCTTTGAAAGTAAGAGGGACTATCAAGAGACATTTCAGTTAATGAGGCATACAGAAAAAGAAAAAAATAAGTTTAAATCAAGAATGTGTGGCTCAAGCATTAATTTTCCAAAGGAAAATCCCTTTATATATGATTGGAAATTTTAGGTAAGGCACTGATATATGATACTCTCATCCGAGGAGGATGTCATGGCCCTTTAGATGTCCTTTATGCTAGAGCAACTTAGAAGATGGGGGTCATGCGGTTAAGATTTGTAAGGTGGCATAGGAAATTTGGGGAAATTTCTCTAGTAAAATGTAGTAGGATGGGCTCGCTTACAATCATTAACAGAGAGGATATTAGTGTTGCCAAGAAGGTTTCAAAATGGGATTTTCAAGGCCATATAGACAATAAGTTCAATTTTATGATTTGGAATTTATGGTTGGACAAAAACTCCAAATTTTTTGGAAGAAATATCCAATATGGAGAATGTGAGGGGAAAACAAGAAAACGACTTAAAAAATGGGTTTGACAGAAAGACTTGGAAATTTGAGAAATTCCTTACAACAGTCAATGGAAACAAACAAACATTTATGAAAACTTGATAACATTCACCACTACCTCAACTTCACCTTTTCCTTGACTCTTCACTAAGGTGTTGGTGATGTACAAATAAAGAAATATTCTTATCACCAACTTCCTAAAGTTAAGATAAAAGAGCATGTTTCCAACTAAACAAAGACACTAACAATTGTTTAAAATTTAAATAGTCTATTTTCATTTTGCCTCCAATAACGTGTAAATATTCCTTCTTTCTTCCAAGGTTAACCATTTGTACATGCCATCATGTTGTTTGTCCATTCAAAGCTTTGACACAAATCGAAATTTTTATCATGACATAGAAACTTTGTTTAGTATGGGGACTCACCGGTATCCTGGGATGGCTAGAGGATGCTTGGTGGTCGAGAAATGCCCAAGCATCCTCTAGCCAGCCTAGGAACATTGGGTAGTCCCCTCATTGTCCCCTTTGAGGTGGACACCCCTAGGACATCCCATACTTTGGTATCTCAGCCATCAATTTTTGTGTGTGGGTTGTGGGTCCCTTAACCTCAAGTACCTTTAGAAAAAAGAAGGCAATGGGTACAATATATTTTGGCAACTAACCATTGACTTTCAGTAAAATGTAAAATTGCATACTTTGCACTTGTCACTCTATGTTTTTGCACTAATTTTTGTGACTGCCACCGCTAGTCATGTTTAGTACTCATTTTAGCCAATTTGTGTGCCTTAAACCCGTAAATGGTGTGTCAAGCAAGCCAACCCAAACACATTCTATTTTTTCCAATCTCTTCCTTACATTTTGCGGCCCTATGTCCTCAAGGGCTACCACAAGATTTTATGGTCCTATGGCCTCATGGGCTACCACAAGATTTTATGGTCCTATGTCCTCCAAGACACTAACACAAACATTCTAGTGACTTTGATCGCTAGCACACCCACACTAGTGTCACACTTGATTTTGAACTTTCAATTCACATCAACATTCCAACACTAACTAGTATCTAGTTTCGGAAGTCTATAAAAACATACCTTTCATAATTGGAAAGCTCTCTATTACTCTCTATTGCTCTCTTCCTCTGTTCTACACTTACTTGTTTCTTCCAAATGATACTATGTTTTCTAGGTTCCTTATATGCTCATTCCTCCATTACTAAAACCTACATGCAACTCCTCCATTCTCAAAGTTTATTGCAGACGTATGAACCTCTCGCCCATCGGCACATCTTGAGTCTCTATCTCCCACTACACCATACACACCACTACACCATAGCCAACCTCCTAGGGTTCCCTTCTACACAATCTGCATACACCACCATCACTCTTGCACATTACAGATCACACCTTGGATCTTTTCCAATACTTTATTGAGGCTGAAACATGTCAAACCAAGGTCCCAAAGACCATAAGCCATTTTTTCCCCTTCTGACTTTGACAGGTAATATTTCAGTTCTGACAATTATTTTCCAGAACCTGCATGTGTCACAAAAAAGGGAAAAATCAGGCGAATAACTCTTGAAAGTCACAGAGGCACAGGACACAAAGACAGTAGTGTCTGTTGAAGGTCAAGAGAGCAACCTGTAGGTAAGGAGAGCATCCAAAGGGTCACATCCATAACACTTTCCATCATGTAGTCGCTGTTGAAATTTCGGCCTCAGTTGAAGGGGGCGTCATATCCAAGAGCTTGTGCACCCTCATTTTGTTGCAACCATAGACCTTTCTTACAATGGATTAACAGGTACTCTTCCTCACTACTTTGAAAAACTTTCTTCTCTCACAAAACTAGATCTATCTGTGAATAGGTTGAGTGGGAACATTCGATTATCCTTAACAAACATGTCTTCTCTGACTGTTCTATCTCTTTCTAATAATTGACTCACATGAAGCATTTCCTCTTCTCTCTCTAATCTCTTCTCTAAATATACTAGATCTTTCTTATAATCAACTCACAGGAATCATTTCCTCTTCTCTCTCTAATCTTTCCTCTCTAGTTCGGCTAGAACTTTCTAGTAATCACTTGAGTGGTTATACCCCTGAGTCCTTGGGCTATCTCCCTTTACTGAAATACTTGGATCTGTCTTCTAACCAGCTAAATGGTGCTCTTCCCTCCTCATTTTCAAAGCTCTCCTCCCTTACTCACCTCCTTGCATCAAATTTTGTGGGTCATCAATAGGATGAACTGCCACCAAATAATGTTCAGAGTTTCTATGAAGGTTTTATCCATGATAATGACCTGACATCATTTTCAACAAGCATTAATACTGAAATTCTTTATCAAATTGGCAATAATAACTTTCTGCCAACAGACCATGAATCTAGGGTCACTACTGCCTGTTACTCTTCAAAAATCACTGTACCAGTCCAAAGCACCTCCTGATCATCCTCCAGTCATTTGTCATCACAGAATCAGTCCCGAAAACCAAATGACACAATTTCTTAACCCTTTTCCCTTTTCCTTATAGATACATTTTGATTCCCAGGTCTTGCATTGTTATACAGTTATACGAACCAAAAATTTGATTAGTTTACTGTTTTATTGTTAAATTGCAAGAAATCAGATTAGTTAGTTCTAATCGACACATAGTAAATTAATATAACACCATAGTAACATTTATTTTCATTTCACCTTCAAATTGAATTAGTACAATGATATTTGCAAATAATTATTTACTAGGTTACTGTATCAGCAAGAAAACAGGCCCATTCTGGGCATGTTTCTTCCCAAAATCAGACTCCGAATCAATTCACCCATTGAATCAGGCAGGGTTCGGTTTTGTCATGTCTGAAACATTCAGAATCAGCAAGCAACAAACTCAGATGATTCTAACCTCGAGGGCACACATGGTGTTTCAAAGCCATTTTTCGTCATGATTCTAGAGTTGGACAACTTTGTCAACACATTTCTTTAACTTCTTGTCTGACAGAAAACCTTAAACACCATTTCCCTTATTTCGTAAAGTTTGATGCACCACACATGTACAGGAACAGAAAAGAAAATCATGGACATCTTGTGACATGTTTGATGTGCTGCAGGAAAAGCTCAAATGTCTAATCATGATAGTATTTAGCAACAAATTTTATGTGTTTGCTGCTTGGTTGGCATATATCCACATGCCATTTTTAGATCTTCTTGTTTGTGTTTGCTGCTCAGTTGACAAATTTGAAATTTCCACCCTCTCGCTGCTCAAACCAACCTCTTTTAGCAAATTCATACAAGGTTACATCTAATGACTCATAAAGGACTAGTGCGTTTCTTAATCTAGAAAACTACTATCATCATAATTCCTGTATTGATAACAAGCATATCAAAATGAAAAGCATAAATATAAGCTAAAACAATGGGACTTTTCCTTGGCCCCAAAAAAGATCATGTACAAGTACTGTTGTTGTCATCCTTTTGTACCTGAACTTTGACATTTATTGAATCATTGATATCTTTGAGCTTGACAACCCAAACACAAGACCATAAATATAAAAAATGCAATTGTAACTACATAGATGATAATAATAATAATAAACTAAAACTTAAGCTAACCAATGATGAGAAGGAAAATGAATTGAGTAATACATATGTTGCCAATGCTGATCTTGACAATGGCCCATATGATGCCAATTACTAATTGTATTATTTTACTAATGAAGTTTATAGGCTACAAATATGTATCCGTTTTTTATTTTTATACATTTCTGTATAGACGTACCCAACCCCTCAAAGATATTTTCCATACCAGCTTACCACGTGTTTTACCCATACCCATACCTGACTCTGATTCAGTAACTTAACTTAAGACTATTTACTGTGAAAATAAATCACTTCCTATAGTCAAATGAGGTGACCAACTGTGGTAAAATAATCAGGGCTTTCATAACAGAGGCTTAGCTTCAACTTCCAAGAGATGTGTTAAGCATTGAAATTGGTTGAAATAACCACATACCCTAATAAATGAAGTCAAGTGCAAGTCCTAAGTTGTTTGACAAAAGAGATACCGCTGAAGGTTACCCCCCAAAAAAGAAAAAAGGTCCTAAAAGACTGACTGTGGTAAAATAATCAGGGCTTTCATAACAGAGGCTTAGCTTCAACTTCCAAGAGATGTGTTAAGCATTGAAATTGGTTGAAATTAGCACATACCCTAATAAGTGAAGCCAAGTGCAAGTCCTAAGTTGTTTGACAAAAGATATACTGCTGAAGGTTACCCCCTAATAAAGAAAAAAGGTCCTAGGGAATTTTAATATTTATAGATTACTTGCTTTTAGTAGGCCTTTGTTCAAGTTCATCTCATTTGGCGTAGCATGACAACACACTGAGCATGCTGTTGGTACAGCATCTATTACTAGCAGAAATAATAAGATAAGGAAAAAGATCTCACATTCGTGGAGGTCTTTTATCATGGCAAGTTCAAGCCCAGAAACTGCAGAGAAAACTGCATCCATTCCATTACACAAACATGTTTCAGCAAAGTTTCTATTAAAAAACAAAATGATATTAACTACATAAAAATCAAAAAACACTCCAACAATTGTTTCTAAAAAATTGGCTATCCAAATACATAAAGCGTTCCTGAGACAATACAGACCTGAAATTGCTGGGGTTAGTATACCATCTCCAATTACCATGCAAGTACCGAGGAGAGCCACCATCAGCAATGCAGTGTGCAAAATTTTGTGCTTTTCAAGAATCTTTTTTACCCTTGATGAATTCGTTGTCTCAGGAGGATATTCCAATCTGTATGTGGAGACATTCTCATCAACAGTCTGACGGTTTGGCAAAAGACTAACATTTGTATGTCGGCACAATAAAGTATATAAGGCAAAAGTCCCACCTACATCATCATTCAAGATTAGGGGGATTGTTAGAGTGAAAATTCATTTGCTTGACATAACACAGAAAACTCTTATAGGGTTTATGCCATTCAAAAGAAGCATGCAATCTGATTTGCAAAAGAAATTTCTTTTGAGCCTGAATAATTCAAATTTAATTTAATCAGCGTTAGGCATCTAAGATGGTACCTTCACCATTGTCATTAGCTCTCAGAACTATAAAGACATACTTGATCAATGGGACCAAAGTCAGGGTCCAAAAGACAAAGGACAAAACGCCAAAAATCTCTTCATTGGTCTGTGAGTGCTGAATATCTTCTGCAAAAATGCTCTTGTAAACATATAGAGGAGAGATACTCAAATCACCATAGACAACACCAAGGCTTTGATAAGCTAGGAGCAAAACAGTCTTCCAAGATTGCTTCTGCAGAACACAGATGAATGAAAATATGCAGTTGTTAGTGCTGACCTTCCCAATATGAAAAGGTGTAATTCACCCTTCATAGCCTCAGATTAACAAGATAAAGCAGCAGCCATATCTCATACCTTGAAAGACTTATAGATTCAAATAATTTCCCTTGTAGAATGAGAATAAGAGTTCCTGCTTCTATCTTTACATCTTACTTGAGATAATGAAAAAAACATTTTAACATCCTACCAAGCCATAAGATTCAAAGGAATGCTATGTAAGAAAGCCATCACCACTACTTAATACAGATTTACAGCAATTCCAACTCTACAAACATACCACAATGAGGTCTTCTGCAAAAACAGACAGAATAACAGAATCATATTTTGTTGCTTGCAGACCACAATTAGTGCATGTGCATTCTACTTAATAGCTAGATATCTAGAAAATTGCAACTTTACTATATGCTACTGCTTTTCTTCCAATTTATTCTAATTTGGCAGGACTATACCTTAAAAAGTTGTACTTGGGCACTAAAGTGCAACCTTGTTAAACTTGAACAGAACACGATATACCTAAGGTCCTCGACATTAGCTATAATGTAAAAGGAAAAACCCCAAGACTCGGCAAGTTTAAACCATGGGGAACATGAATATTCACAGCAGCACACAGATCTAATGCTTCCATGGAATTAGGAGCACTGCCACTGAACAAGTTGAAATAAGTTTAACCATTGTTCTTGAAGTCAACGATTATGGATTTTATAGTACAGAAGGACCAGAAGCATTGCAAGAAATGGGTTCTTTTCTGTATGATTCCACTAGTAATACAATAATTCTTAGTTAGCAGTGAATAACTTATAAAATGTTTAGTTGGGTACCGAAGCAGAGTCACTTTCAGCTTAAACAGAGCACAGTGAAGTTGTTTTTGGATAAAAGTAAAATGCCCGAGACTCAACAAGTTCACAGCAGTTCTTGAAGACAAGGCTAATTTGGTGAAAAGGACATGAGAGCTATTAGCATTGCATGAAATAGGTGTGTTCTGATGTGGGCTGCAATTGTCCGGTAGAAAGAGCAAAAAGCATGCACATGATTTTCATTGTCCTTTATGAACCAAGATACAAGACAACACTGCTTTTGCCAGCACCTAGTGGTAAACCAAAAAGCATAGGAAGTTAGATCCTAGAAATTTATAACAGAATTCCTTACAAATGCAGAAAAATCTGGTTTAGCACCATTTTGCACAGATAACTGAAAATTAATTATGCTAAATAGTATGGAAGAGATGAAATGGAACTCAGTCCAACTACGTTAATGCACTCAGTTTTCATAGAACTGAAATACAGGTTAGCTAAAACATCTCGGGTGTATTTTGATGGCATGGATGCCTTCCAAAGTGACAGCTCAAAACTCAAAAGTATTAAGTCCATGCCAGGAGTTCCTCATTTAATAACGTTCATCCCATGTTAATGCAGGGTATCTTTTCTCAAATTTTTACTAGCTATAAAGAAAATGAAAAGAGCCAAAGAGCCAAAGTGTTGTTGAAATACAATAAATGAGGAACAAGAAATTACAGAGAATTCTGCCAGTTTATACTGTCTTTATACGAACAGATGTGCTTATAAGAATTCTTCACATTTCTAGAGAAAACTCATATTAACTCAGCAACTTTATTGTACCTTATCCCGAGAGGAAATTATATTAATTTACCGTGTGTATAATTGATCCTTCTGTCTGAATCACCTACATTCCCTATAATAGTCCCATCTTAAGCAAACAAAATCATTGTTACTCCTTGTATAAAGTTGCATCCGCTGCCTGTAGCCAGAACCATGCCCCGTGGCTGTAACTAACATGGTGGAATTTGAATTGGACTGTAACTAACAAATCTTGAATTGCAGACTAATACATAACAAGCATCCTTTACCAAATCATAATGTGGGTTCGATCCTGAATTGCAGACTAATACATAACAAGCATCCTTTACCAAATCATAATGTGGGGTCGATCTTGAATTGCAGACTAATACATAACAAGCATGCTTTACCAAATTATAATGTGGGTTCGATCTTGAATTGCAGACTAATACAGGACTGTAACTAACCAATCTTGAATTGCAGACTAATACATAACAAGCATCCTTTATCAAATCATAATGTGGGTTCGATATTGAATTGCAGACTAATACATGACAAGCATCCCTTACCAAATTATAATGTGGGTTCAATCTTGAATTGCAGACTAATACATAACAAGCATCCCTTACCAAATTATAATGTGGGTTCAACCTTGAATTGAAGACTAATACATTACAAGCATCTCTTACCAAATATAATATGGGTTCAATCTTGAATTGCAGACTAACACATAACAAGCATCCTTTACCAAATTATAATGTAGGTTCAATCTTGAATTGCAGATTAATACATAACAATCATCCCTTACCAAATTATAATGTAGGTTCAATCTTGAATTGCAGACTAATACGTAACAAACATCCTTTACCAAATTATAATGTGGGTTCGATCTTGAATTGCAGACTAATACATAACGAGCACCCTTTACCAAATTATAATGTGGGTTCAATCTTGAATTGCAGATTAATATATAACAAGCATCCTTGACCAAATATAATGTGGAAGACTTCGGATACAATATTCCCTTGCCCAAAGAAGACAAAAAGTAAAACATGAAATGGGCATGAAAGTTAAAGGAGCGAAACGTCAACTGACCTCATTAGTGTCTTCGAGCTGATCTTCTTCACCAGCAGGATTCATGTTTCCGAAGGACAGAGCACAATATAGGAAAGTGGTTATGAATATTTATACTGCAAAGAAGCTTGGAGCCACTAAAACTATCAAATCAAAATGTAGATAAATTTATGCAATCCAATTGTTGGGCAATCAACGTATTTCCACACTGCAGATGACAAGGTTAAGTGCTCGCCATTAAAAAGGTACCCAGCCTTCTACAACAACTAATAAAGAACTGGCCATATTTCATTTGTTATGCACTTGCACTGGGCATTAATAATTCTTAGCTCGTTGCCGAACCTTCACAAGTAAATCGTATGAGTGTTGCCTTATATAGAAATTTTTAGCCGTTGGTAGGGTGGTTATGAAATCTTTAATTTTCTCAATTGGGTATAGAATTTTCTCTGTGGGGGGGAGTTCTCGTTTGAGGAGTTCAGAAAGAAATCTTGTCATAGCACGCCGGCTGTGTACGTACTTTCAGCCATTTAGAAGTTGTCATATTATAACTGTTTTATTACTCTTTGTGAATATACTGAAAATATTCCGACTGTTTTCAGATTTTGTAAGATGAGAAGCTTTCTTTTCCTAATTTTTAGGTTATTATGTACACTGAGAGTGTATAACTTAAATTTAATAGTCATTCATATGGTTAAATAATTGTTATTTAATTATAAGCACAAATTTAAAAAGTAATATAAAAATATATAATATTTACTATATGGATTTAAATAAAATAAATTAAAATAATAAATGGTGATTTTTCAAAAATAGAATTAAGAATAATGTAAATAATATGATAAAATAATTAAAAAAATTGTATTTATGTAATAAATAAAATAAGTATATATATTTTAAATACATCTATTTGAAAAATATATAGATATATCAATTTCAGATTGTTCTATGTACTTAAGAACTGTTTTATTTTAATTAAAATAATTTTCTACATATGCCAACACATAAATTTTATTTTATATATTGTTGAAAATTTTATTTCTATTTTTGATATTTTTAGTTATCAAATATTTATAACCTCTAAAATTAAATTAAATGTTATATATAATTTTTATTTTTTACATTTGAACACTTTTTTCCTTTTCAATATATATTATTTCATTATATTAAATATTATATGATGAAATCACATAGTGGTATCTTTTATATTCCAATCTTGATTTTTCTTGTTTTATTTTTTATTTTTTTATTTCACGTCGCATATAAACATTATTTCTTGCCTAACAATAATTAACAATTACATTTTGTTCCCAGACTGTTGTGCAAAGGAAGAAAAAGGGACTCCCCAAATCCGCCGCTTCTTCGTGCCTTCGGATTAAGGGAGTCAGATTAGTCCCCTCAAGTTTTGGGGTTGTCTAGTCCTTGTTTGTTGTTATATAGCTTACTGTTAGCTATTTTTGTATGTGGCCTATTTGGCTTGTTTTGTCGGGCCCTAGTGGCTCCTGTTTATTCTTCTCCTAGTTCTTGTTATGGTTTGAACTAGCTTCCTTTTGGCCCTATGGGCTTTGTGTGTGAAGGGTACAACACCCTGTAAATGCTGCTTATTTAATAAAAAACAATTACATTTTGTTAAATAAATGACAAATTACATACAAACAAATTTAAGAAGTATAATAGATAGTACAAAATATTTAACAAAATCAATAATAAAAAATGATAATGAAAAAATAAATACATCAATCCGCTAAGGATGTACATTTTACACATTTTCCAGAGAACCAAAATCAATCCTTCTCAAATTTATTTGTTGGTGTGATCAAAATAGGTCCCAAATGTACCTAAAGCACCATACTTTTCCAATATCTAGTATTGTTGCAATTTAGGGTTATACAAGCATAGTTGAACAAGCCCACAATTGTATAAGACAATAAAACACAAGACAAACACTACCACAACTATACATACAATATCACACCGAACTAACACCACCACACTATTTGTCCTAATTGACACATGTTTAAAAGAAAAAAATAGAAATGAAAACTACAAACATAATCCTTCCCCATAGACTCTATCATTTACTACTTTTTTTTATCAATGTCAAATATAATAATATGCTTCTCTTATCCCATTATTTTCATGTTTTCTTCAAATAAAACTCCTCCTATCCTTGATCTAATTAAGAAAACTAAAACAAATGTTTAGAATAGTTATTGAAACATTGAATTCATGTAATTAAACTCTTGCATGAAGTGACTTTTATTCTTTATGTTGAAGTTGTAAAATTGACTTCACAGTATCTAGAAAACACTTGCAAGCAAATACTTGTCACAAAAGAGATCTATAATAAAAATTAAAATTATTAAAAACTATATTTTTCAATTCTACTATGTTTACAACTCCTTTGTACTATGCTAAATTTTATTAAAAAATTGTAATAAAGATGCAATATTTACCAAGGCACATTTTTTTCCTACACATCTTTCTTTCTTGCATACACTCATTGGTTAGAATGTTATTAAATGTTAAAAAATTATATTCTTCTGAATTGTGATAAATAAAAATGTCACACTAGGAATTTATTCTAATTTTTTACCACTTGTGTAAGATTCACAAGATCGTAATCATTTCCCAACATATAGAGGATGACCTACGATGTTATTGAGGTGATGGGAATCATATTTTTGTGACCTAATCATTTTCTTGAAAAACCCAACTTGAGTGCACATTTTTGGAAGTCCATATACGTTAAAACCCCACTTCTTGATAGTGCAAAATTTATACCTTTAGATGTTGTCATGTTTTATGTTGAATTATTTAGTAGGCCGTAAGGGACTAGAGATGGAAAGACTAAAATCTGGACTAAATAAGTCAAAGAAACTAAAGAATCCTTAGATATTGCTTTGAGCTTTACATATATGCCTAAAGAATTACAATGTCTAACTATGCGGAGATAGCTTGGGGCTTTCAAATTTATTACCAATAAAATCACTCAAAATTTTGCTAGAAAAGAACCTTTCATACGAGTGACCAAATCAAGTAACACTACATAGGGATATTTCCATGGTGAAAGAAAGCTAGAATTTATAGGAATGTTGTCAATATCTACAACTAAGTCTCCAAAAGCAAAAATAATAATTGTTTGTTCTACACTGCATATGTATGCATATAGTACAATAAAACCCAACACAAATCTAATAAAACAAGAGACGCATATGCGTCACGTTCCTGCCGATTGCCAGTTATGTTTGTGAGATGTAGTTGACAAAAGCTGTTAGGAGGGTGCAATGTCACTTTGTGTTGTCTTAAAAATAAAAAATATTACACATGGAGTTTTCATTTTTATTTTTTAATTGTAAATCTTTGATGAAAGCTAAAGCCTTACTTATTATAAGCAGAATCAAATATTTGTGAATAGAAATATATATTCATAAATATTTGTGAATATAAATAGATATTCATAGAATTAGCATTGTATGATAGAGATCATATAATTTGAAAGTTTATACAAATAATGACATGCATTATCGTAAATAATTATGTAGCTGAAGTTTATAGTTTAGTATTAAACCATGTTGCATATACTATCAATTTCAAAAGTATAGTGAAACAATATTTAATACAAAAATGCTTTTGTCAAAAACAAAGCTCTCCAATCCTACATGCTTAAAACTTGATAATACGATTTCTTGTCCTATTTATAAATATTGTTAGAGTGCTATTGATATCTTTGTACGTAGATGATCGGGTTCCAATTTTGGACTTGTAGCAACATAAAAGGATGTATAAAATTAAAAAAATGAAAGAAATGTGTTTTTCAAAGAAGCTAACTAATTTCACAAATTAAAGTTGACATTACAAATAATTGAAGTGCACAAAAAAATTTATTAAAAGAAATAATTTTGAAATTGACAAACGAAATAACAATAATTAAACTTAAAGAAAAAATAAGTATTTTTGAGTAAATTTAAGGTTTTCAAAAAAATCTCATTTAAAAAAAAAAAGTTTCATTAAAATTGAATTAACTTGTTTGGGAAAAAACTATACAAGTATATATTGTTAAGTAATTGAATGAAAAATTATTAAAAAATAAGTCAATTAATTTAAGTAGTAAGAAAATTATATGTAAAATAAAAAACTTATACTATATTTATAATATTAATTTTGAACAACTAAGAATATTAAATTAATAATATCTTATTAAAGTATAAATTTATTAACAAAATTAATTTACAAATTTAGATGCTTTATTAGAAACATAAAACAAGTTTTTTAAAAAAACTTTGAATCAAACTATTTAAATAATTTACACTTTAATTTCTTAGGAAAAACTATTAAAATATCAACCATTCCAGAAGTTCCCTTACCGACCATATCAACAAGAATATGCCCATGTACGTGAATGATAGGTACATGAACGATCACTGGGTGATTAAATTGTCAATTCTATATTATGAGTCGTCAAGACATACAACCATGCCTTACCTAAAAAGTTTGTATTTTTGCTATTTTTATTTGAAAAAGTCAACTTGATGGGATCCTTTGATTGCCATATAAACAATTAGTCAATCATATACTATTGTAGAATAGTGAAAAATATGACACTCCACAACTATTGTTTAATTATTATTATTGCTTGCATCATCCCAATATGACTGTTCACAAGTATTAACCAATAGAATTGGAGAAAAATGGATTTTAAATATAAAAATAAATATGAAATAAAATTGAACATTATAAAATATGGTCAACAAAATTTAATTCTTGCATCCTATTGGTTGATTCTTGTCAAAATATTGAAACTAGATGAAAGCATAAGTATACCTGCCTATGGCAGGAACTAATAAACATGAAAATTACTATTCTTACCATGGTGAGTAATATAATCTTCACTACATATTATTAAAGTACAATGGTTACAATTATATTTTTGAAACATAAAATTTATAGAAAAAGATACATTAGGTATGTTTTATAATATAATATATTTTCAGCCCAACCAACATAGGAGAAACACCACTCAACAATTTGAAAAAGACAGTAGATAAGAGAGAGAAAATGATTCTAAAAAGATGAAGTTTGAGAGAATGTTTGTTGGAATGTTTTTAAGGTTTGAAACATTACCAATGTAAGATAGTTCATGCAACAATGCGTAAAAAGAATTTAGGTAATTTAAAAGAAAAATGTCAATCTATTTTCAAACAATTTTCAAAAGGTGACAAAACAATTAAAAAATCATTTTCAACACTTGGCACATTGTGTATTATGTGACACTGTTGATTTAACACCTTCAAAATCATATAGTACAATAAAACCCAACACAAAATCAATAAAATAAACATGAAAATCAATATCATTATTGTGGTGAGTAACATAATCTTCACTATATATTATTAAAGTACAATGGTTACAATTGTATTTTTGAAACATAAAATTTATAGAAAAAAGATACATTAGGTTTTTATTATAATATAATATATTTTTATCCTAACCAACATAGGAGAAACGTCACTTAGTAGTTTGAACAAAATAGTAGACAAGAGAAAAAATGATGCCAACAACTGTTAGGAAATAATGCATCAATACCACAGACTTATTCCATTTGCTACATAACCCCATGAAAGATAAGCATACATACAAGTAACCATAATGCATAGATCAAATAGACAAGCCACAATATAACATGAGATATACCTTGGGAAAACCCTCAAAAAGGAAAAACCTAGCCTCCAAAAGCTTTCATGCTCCATCTATTATTCAACAATAAAGCATACAAGAGCTACAATAAATACCTTTGAAGCATCAAACCTCTCAATGCATCCTCATGTGTCCAAGTATGAGTCCACACATCCCATGTCATGCTTCACATATGCACTCCTCAAAAAGACTCAATAATGACAACCCACTCACCCAGCCAACCTTAACCACTAAACATGTGCTTGCTTTTATAGATTCAAGCTCACAAAAATACAACCAAGTGGTAAGATAAAACCATGTGCCACAAAACCATGTGAACATAAAACTTATTTAATATTGGGTACTAAGTTTTCACTCTTTAAATATTTCCTCAATATTAAATTTTTATTCCATGTTACTCACACATTAAATAATAATACAATATTATAATACAACATAAAGTGGTCCCCAAATAATTACCTATCGTGATTAACCACACCACCTAGATGCATCAAAACTAAATAATTATTTAATTACAAAATTATAATATATCAAATTATGCAATGGTGTACAACACCATATCCCAACATTCTCCCACTTGTTGTATACATTACATAAGGGATCAATCAATGAAATACATCATCATAGCCATACATGTAACCACATGAATCTTTAACACGCTCTCATGCTCCATCAAGATACCTGCAATAAAACCAAAGTGACCACCATCTCAAGCAAGAACTCCTCTCATCCTCTAACATGCCACCTATGGAAGAAAAGGAACATGGCAAGGTGAAGATGCACCAATCCAAGAACACAAGCATCAAATACAAGTGATAACAAGGGATCCAAACAAGCTATTGTCAAATGTAGAAACCCACATGATTGAAAATAGCATCCACAACACATGCTAATACATCCAACCATCCATACCTCCAAGGTATCAATAACATCAGTAAACTCATGTCAACAACATATGCAACCCATAAACCACAATCACAAGCTCCTTATATCAAACCTGTTAATGAAGAACATACATATCCAAGAACTCCCACTACATGGATAATGTCAAAGCATATCAAGTCTACCAATCAACACTATTCCAAGGTGTGATAAATAATCAACAATGACGTACCAAGAACAATAACAATGATCCACACATGAAGCCAAAATAGTTGCATAATCTCTCACAACATGTTGCCACCATTCTCCCAAATCATATGAACATGAACCTCCAAGAAGGAACCATGAAGAGAGAAAACCTATAAATCATAACATGTCCTACTAACACCTCAAAGTTACAATATTGTGTCAAGTATGATCTCCTAATGACCCCAAATGAGAAGCCTCAACAACA
Organism: Sequoia sempervirens; assembly: GCA_007258455.2. Taxonomy (NCBI): domain Eukaryota; kingdom Viridiplantae; phylum Streptophyta; class Pinopsida; order Cupressales; family Cupressaceae; genus Sequoia; species Sequoia sempervirens. Next base: position 441,829,414 of record VDFB02000015.1, read on the forward strand.
CCCAAAACAACATTCAATCTCTTAGATCAACAACATATGAATCATGTAACAATGCCAACATGGATGTAAGCCTCTCTAACCAAGAAGATCAAACTTAAATTAACCATTCCTAAATCTGAAAATCAGCCCATTAACCATCTCCTAAAATTTGAGCATCAATAGATGATTTAACATAAACTCAAATAAACAAGGAGATAACCATGCCAAACATCTTTCAAAATGAATCCTCCAAAACTAACTATCCATAGATCAAGATCCATAGCCATGAAAAATAAAGCAATATAAACTCATGCTAAACAATTCTCAAATTAGTCTCCAAAATCAATCATCATGACTTTACTCAATCCCATGAGAAATCAAAGCATGAAAAATAACATATCTAAAAGAAATAATGGGCAAATACCTCTCAAATGATAAATCGTTGAGTAGACCAAGAGTGGGGAATGAGAATGCTCCTCTAGGATAACCAAGTCATCATGACTCACTCCAAGAACAATCTCCTCTATTGGTTTGGATTATGAAATCATGTCCATATCCAAGTGAAAGCTCCTTGGTCTTCCTGCTGAAACCTGCAAAGAGTAATTGTCTCAAGAAAATGTCTTTAATCACAAGAGAACTCCAGGCTCACCCATGTCTCCATGTATCCATGAGCACCTGTAGCCGAACAATACATGCCAAACTCCAAATGCAACACAACACCATCATGAAGTAATCAAGTAAATGATCATGTACTCAATACAAAGAGAACCACCAAGATTAATGCCAAAGCTCCAACCGCATAATTAGGAACATACCTTGACATCCATGATTTAATCATCTCCTAGGAGATCACATGCACCAATGCATTCATTCTGGTCTTAAGAGAACATATAACATGCCAAACTCTAACCTAGAATCAAGAGTATATCATGACATAATAACAAATACACTCTAAACCAAGAGACCACATCTCCAAACACATGAAGATAACCATCACCAATGATGCATCCACATCAATACCAACAACTCCCATTGAACCATGATATCGAGCTACACATGGCATCGTGAGAACCAACTCCTCTATGAAGATCATCTAAGTCTACACACACAATTGAAATGTTAGTAACATCACGTGAAACCAAGATCTCCAATCCAAGAAGATACATGTACAACCACCATCAAACCATCAAGAACCAATCCTACACCACCAAGTCATCATTGTCAAAAGCTCCCACTAAAAGTGTATAACCAATGAATGTAACCAAACTATCATGACATCGTGATAAAACAACATGCTACAAGTCCCAAAAACCAACTAATTAGGTACTCTAACCATCCATCCTCTCATCCCAAAACAACATACTAATGCACAAATGAAGACAAGGTCAACTAACAAAATATGCACGAAGTGACTGAAACAATCTCACAGATATAGATAGTCCACACCAAGTCATCCCACTACAACTAAATGGGTGATCAATCCATACAACTACATAACTCGTAGATACCATACAATGAAGCATGCAAAATCATTATCACATTAGTAACCTAAAACCAAGATATCAAAGATGATAATCATGTAGACACCAAGACTCAAACACCAAATCAGCCACAGATCTAATTTTCCAAACATGTCCACAAATGAGTAACCATATTCAAGGAACCAAATAAGCATCAAAGAGATAAGAACAACCTCCTAACACCAAACCATATCACCACCAAACAACCACATACATGATCATGTCATGCCAATGCATAAATATACCTGCATAGCCATGACACCATAACCATAGTCATCACTATACTTGCACTCAACTATCACCCATATGAGACTCCGAGACTCCACTCCTATCAACCCATGTCCTCAAAATTGAAGGCAACTTGTGTACTTGTCACCATCAAAGTCCAACTCTGAAAAAAAATACCTGTAAACTTATAACAAGAAGAACCAAACTGATAATCAACTATAACATCATAAATATCATATGAAAACATTTACTCCCTCAAGGTTTCGCCTCTCGAATCGTCTAGATGCTCACACAATCACACCTCAAATCTTAGGCTCATACAAACGATCAAACAAGTATCATACATTTCCTACACCACAAACTAATAAACAATCTAAACCACTGTGTAGTACATTGCACATGCTCTCCAACGCCTATTTGAAATCGAAAATCTGATTTTGTATGCGATAGTTATGCTTAAAACTGTGTACAAGAGAACATATGACTTATAGGATTAAAAAAACTAATCAAAACTGTAAAATCGGGTAACCAAACCTATACCATTGTGTAGTGCTCAGAACCACCTTTTCACCAAGTATAAGAAGTCGAAAATCCAACTCTATGGATGAAAGTTATTTAAGTTTAAAAAAATGTCTAGTTTAACTATATAAACAACCTTTTGGTGGACCCCACCCCAACATAAAATCTGATTTAATTTAAAAAAAAAACAAAAGTTTTTCAAATTTTTGAGGCAATTATTTTAATTTCAAGGCTTTAAAGAATGGTGGCGAGTGGCTAAAATCATTTACTTTAAACTTTATATATTAAATATTTTCCTTTTAAAACTTATACGACCACTTGTATTTTTAAAGGAAATCAAAGTTTTTATCACCTTTGAAAAGGTCGATGCATTTTACAAACTGGCAAGGATTGAGCGTATGATGTGATGGGTTGAGTATCACTAGTATGATATGGGTACATCTACGATAGGGGAAAAAGCAGGGATGGGTACGAGTCTGCAGACCCCATCCCCCCTTAATAATATCTGTTACTTTTTAATAAGTGTTTTAATAATTTTTATTTGCAGGAATTAAAGGTCAATTAAAATATTTGGCATAATTTTTATTTTTTAATATTTTAGACTTTTACAAACGTCGATGGTCTATGACGGCAATTTTTTTTTCCTTTTTTTCAACTTCTCCAAAATAAGAAAAAATATATGTCATTTTTCATGTTCCAGGCCTCTTGGATCCAATGGTGAGGTCTGTTTTGTCTCAAGAGGTCATCCATGAAATTTCCTCTACAAAACCCTCATATGAAAGCTCAATCCAAGAAATGTTTTTGACCCGTATTTTGAAAACTTCAAATATGCAATAAACCCAACAAATCTTGACAACCCAAAAGCCCAAATCTACAAACAAACACCTGCAACATGTGTTCCATAAATTGTAATGCCTCAAATATTACATGCATGTCCATGGATTCAACTATGCACAAATCTCTCAAAACAAGGGTTATAACAAAAACCCATCAACCATGAAAGCTCTGATACCACTTGTTAGGAAATATCAATACACACCAACTTATTCCATTTCCTATATAACCACATGAGAGATAAACATGGATACAAATAACCATAATGCATAGATCAAATAGACAAGCCACAAGATACCCTAGAAAAACCCTCAAGAGGGAAAAACCTAGGCTCCAAATACATCCATACTCAATCTAAATTATTCAACAATAAAATATACAAGAGTTACAATCACTACCTTTGAAGCATCAAGCCTCTCAATGCATCCTCACGTGTCCAAACATGAATCCATACTCAATCTAAATTGTTCAACAATAAAATATACAAGAGTTACAATGACTACCTTTGAAGCATCAAGCCTCTCAATGCATCCTCATGTGTCCAAACATGAATCCATACATCCCATGCCATGCTTCACATATGCACTCTTTAGAAAGACTCAATAATGACAGCCCACTCACCTAGCCAACTTTAACCACTAAACATGTGCTTGCTTTTATAGATTCAAGCTCACATAAATACAACCAAGTGGTGAGATAAAACCATGTGAACATAAAACCACTAACCCCTTATTTAATATTGGGTACTAAGTTTTCACTTTTAAAATATTTCCCCAATATTAAATTATTATCCTATGTCTCCAACACATTAAATAATAATACAATGTTACAATACAACATAAAGTGGTCCCCAAATAATTACCTGGTGTAATTAACCACACCACCTAGGTGCATCACAACTAAATTATTTAATTACAATTATAATATATTAAATTATGCAATGGTGTACAACACAATATCCTAACAACTCCAAAAAGATGAAGTTTTAGAGAATGTTTGTTGGAATGTTTTAAGGTTTGAAATGTTGTCAATGTAAGATAGTTCATGCAACATCGTGTAGAAGGAAAAGGTATTTTAAAAGGTGAAAAACAACTAAAAATCATGTTTAACATCCGACACATTGTGTATTACATGACAATTTTAAAAATCAACACCTTCAAAATCATACACTTTGGCTACATTCTTATATGTTGGTGTTGAAATTTAGGAGGCCTATGATAAAACCTTAATTGCAAGGTTTGGTTGGTAGTGAAATCCATTAATAATAGAATAATAATAGTTGGGTTGCATTCTCCCTCTAACCCTACTTAACAATAGAGTTGGGGGTCATGGGGATCCTCCTCATAAGTGTCCTACACAGTCAACTTCTAATAGCTTATGTAATTTTTAGGCTCCTTTTCAGATGCCTCATTCAACTATCACTTATCATAGCTATGGAGTGTTACATCTCGATTTTGCTTGCATAAACTTGATTTGATAATAAATGGAACTAGATGAAACCATTGGAAAATATGTGATTAATGTGCTTTCATGGATGATAGATTAGATGTTATCTTTAAAATGAATGTTAAATTATGATTAAAATAATGATGAATTATTATGATGTGAATATTTTGATTATTGATTATAGTTTTATGAGCTATCCTATTGATGAGATATTGAGTGCAAATGAGTGCAAGAACAAGTCGAAGGCAAGAACATGGTTGAGCTAGAGATGACCTAGCTGCTTGACAATAGTCGGCATGATGTAAATCATATGCACACATTTATGTAGTTGCATTCATCTTGCATTGTGAATGATTATGATTGCATCATGTTATCATGAGTACAACATTGTCTATTGTGCGTTATGATTTAAATAATGATTGTTTTATGACTATTTTGTTTGTGAAAATTAAATTAATTAGGAAAATACAAGATTTTATTTTCAAATGTTTAATAATGATAAATTTCATTGGAAGATGGTGCAGCATGAGAGAGTGGTGCGAGGTGGGTTTGTGCAGGCCTGCGGCTTGTGAATGGTCATGGATTGCATGCCTCTTGTCTTCTTTGCATGCGGCTATTCCTGGTTGTTTTTTGTGTGGGTGCTAGGGAGTATCGGGTTCTTGCTCGCAGGGGTTTAAGTTCTTGCAGTGCCAGTGTGTTTGGCATTGGGTGACGAGTTACTTTTTGGTGTGGGGATTTGTTTGTCTGGGGGAAGCTTTTTTTTTTGGTTCAATGTTGGTGATCTACTCTTTTTCATTGTTGTTTGTTGGTGTTTTGTTTGGGAAGAAGTTCTTTATGTCTCTTCTTTGTTATGGCTTCAGGAGAGGCATCAAGGGTTAAATCTCCCTTAGATTTTTGCATTGTATTTGGGGTGACATCTCCAAATCGTTCAAAGAGGGTTTTTGACAACAATTTATATGCAAATGATTCATGGAATGGAGGATTTGTTCCGTCTGGTGGTCCTCGCATTTCGGGAGTCAATGGTTTCCTAGAACGATCCAAGGAAAGACCAGTGCTCGTAATTCAACCAGAATTGATTGCAGAAGATATTGAGTATTTCTCGAAGCATGCATTACTCTGCAAATTTTTGGAGTCATGGGCTCACCAGACCTAATCCCTGGAGGGTGAGATGCAGATTATGTTGTTGGTGAATAGTTACTTCATGGTGAAATTTAATTTCATGATGGATCGCAATAAAGTTTTCGAAGGCAGACCTTATTTCCACAACCAAATTGGTTTACTATTAAACCTTGGACTGCGGGTTTCGATCCTTCGAAAGAGCTCTTGAACTAGGTTCCAATGTGGGTGTGTCCTCCTAAATTCCAGTTGAATGCTGGCGCAATGATATCTTGCATAGGGTGGCTTCACTGTTGGGGAAACTGGTGGGTCCTTCTCAGCAAACTCAGGATAGAAAGGTAATGAAATTTGCTCGCATCTCTGTTGAGATGGATTTAAATAACCCTCTTCCAGATTATATGGAAATTCATGCGGGTTCATATTCCTAAGTGCAATAGCTAGATTATGAAACTTTTCCCTTTCGTTGTCATCTTTGTCATGAGTATGGCCATCTACAGAGAAGATGCCCAAAGTCTAAATCTTTTGAGTCTTAGACTACTCAGCCTCCCCACAACCCGCCTAAGGTTGATAAAGGAAAGGACCCTATTATTGGTGCAGTTGCTGGTGCAGAGGGTTTTATTCCTATTAAGACTCGTAATAGGAACCAAGGTCAAAAAATGACTCTTAAGGAACATCGAGATGGTGATACCTTTAATATATTTGAGGCTATGGATGATCTCAGTCAACGAGAGGTGAATTCAAGCTTGATAATTGTGGATCAGGGTGTTTTGGAAGTGGTTCAAGAGGGAATTATTTTAGATTACAACTAGGCTTCTCAAGAGGTTGGTGCTCTGGAAATGGAAACAAATATGAGTTTGGTGGTTCATGGGAGGTCTGATACTCTTACAGATGGGATAATGGGGGAGGGAGTGATCTCTACTCCATTGGTGAAAGTGGGGTTTGATTCAGTTAAAGGAAGCAAGGCTTCCCCTTCGTTGGGACTTCTTCAAAAAGACCAAAAGAAAGGGGTTGTTGAGAAGTCTTCAAAGTTGGGAGAAAGAAGGACTTAGAAAAAATAAAGATGCTGGGGGGAACTTTGGTGGAGTCTAGTTTTGTCAAGATGTTGGATTCCCATTTCTCTAACCCTTCGAAATGATCGTCCTCTCTTGGAATTTTAGGGGCTTCAACAGTGGCCCTCGACAAAAAGATGTTTGTGAATTGGTAAGAATTCATTCTGATGTTCTTTTTTACAAGAGACTAAGTTATTTGTTGAAAGTATGGTTGGTTTGTTGCTAAAGTTGTGGGGGCAGGGTGACTGCCAGTGTATTGGAGCTCATGGTAATATAGGGGTTGTGGCTTGCTTCTGGAACCCATTGAATATTTGTACTCTTTGGTGGTTGTCCTCCAAGTCCTCTATCTCTATGGTCGCTACAAGTCTGGAGCCGAGGGAAATTATTCTACTTTCAAACATCTATGCACCTATTGACTTTCCTAGTAAGCAATTATTGTGGTCTCATATTGATTTCATTCAGAGCCTTTCTCCCTTTTTCCCTTGGATTATTGTGGGCGATTTCAATGCCATTATTGAGTTGGAGGAGAAGAAAGGTGGTAGTGCAAGGTTGGAGCCTTTTTCCTTCCTTCTTCGCAAAAACATATCGGCTTTGAAGCTGGTGGATAGTAAGCCTTGTAATGGTCAGATTACTTGGAACAATAAGAGAATGGGAGAGAATTGTATTGCTGAGAAACTTGACCATTTTTTGGTTTCCTATTCCTAGATTGGAGGATTGTGGTCTACTTGCTCTGAGATATTGGATTGGAGGGGACCATATCATTGGCCTATTAAGTTATTTTCTATTTTATCTCATGTTGCTCAGTCTCCCTCTTTCAAATTCCAACTTATGTGGTTAAGAGATTCTTCTTTGCAGGTGCATATGGATGAATGGTGGTAGTGGGGAAGACCTACTCATGGAACTGCTATGTTTTTTTTCCAAATTGTTGTAATTTGTGAAATATCAGCTCAAACAATGGAATAGGCAGTGCTTTGGAAATATTTTCATGCCAAGGTTGCTGCTCAAGCTGACTTAGATGTCATCACTCGAGAGATAAGGGAGTCTGGTCTTTCAGAGGACTTACTCAAGGAGGAGGCAAGGGCTTTAAAAGCATTGCAGGAGTGTGAGCTATACGAGGAAATTTATTGGAAACAAAAGGCTCACGTTGAGTGGTTACAGGAGGGAGACAAAAACACTGCTTTCTTCTTCAATTCGGTGAAATCCAAGAAACATGGTAATTCTATGCTTGTTCTTGTGAATGGTAAGGGTAAGCATTTACCTTCTTGGAAAGAGATGTCTATAAAAGATTCATAGTTCTTTACTTCATTATTTAGTGAAGACTCCCAAGATGGTTTGGCGGAAGAAAACCAGGTTTTGTTTTGTATCCCCTCCTTAGTTACTAGGGAGATGAATGAGCATATTTTGGGCCAAATCTTGCTAGAGGAATTGGAGGCTATTGTTTTCCTTATGAAGAAAGGGAATGCCCCGAGCCCTGATGACTTTTCGATTGAATTTTATCAAGAATTTTGGGATATCATTAAGTTGGACCTTTTGGAGGTGGTTTGTGAGTCTCAGAGGAATAAGTAGATGTTGCAGGCTTTGAACTCTACCTTCCTTGCTCTCATTCCCAAATGTGAGGGGGCAGATAAGTTGTCAATTTTGACCCATTTCTCTTTGTAATGTAGTTTATAAAATCATTTCCAAATTGATTGTTGAAAGGATGAAGCAATGGCTTAGATGGCTTATCTCAGAGGAATAGAGTGGTTTTGTAGAGGATCGACAAATTCTGGATGGGGTGGTCATTGCTACTGAAACAATTCATTCTATGGTTGCCTCGAAAGAAAAGGCTATGTTCATCAAGTTGGATATGGCTAAGGCCTATGTTAGAGTTAAGTGGTCCTTCTTGCGAAAAAATATTATTGCCTTTGGTTTTGCTGAAGAGTGGGTCCAGTGGGTTATGTCTTGTGTTACTTCCACTTCTTTCTCGGTGTTGATAAATGGTGAGCCTTCTCTTTTTAGTGCTTCTAGAGACCTTCGTCAAGGGGATCCTCTCTCTCCTTATTTATTTATTCTTCTTGCTGAAGGTCTGGGGAGATTGGTGAAACGTAATGTGTAGTTGGGCTTTATTCAGGGATGGGTGTGGGGAAATGGTCTGCCTCCTCAGTCACACCTGCAATTTGTGGATGATACTACTTTTATGGGTATGCATAAGATCATAGAAGCCACAAATTTGCACAAGGATTTGGATATTTATCTTGTTGCTTCTAGTTAATTGATTAATGAAGATAAATCTTCCATTTTCTTCTTCAATACTCCATGACTTATTCAGTAAAGGATTGCTCATATCTTGAGGTTTCAGATTGGGTCTCTCCCTTTAACTTATCTTGGCATTCCTATCTCTTTGGGTAGTCTCCCTAGGGAGTCTTGGCAGAATATTTTGGACAAGTTTCGTGCAAAGGTTAATCATTGGACTCATACATGGTTATCCTTTGTTGGGCATGTTCAACTAATAAAATCTACGGTGTAGGCTCTTCCTATTTATAGATGCATGCTCCAAGTGGTTTTGGTTGGGTTTGTGAAGAATTTAGATTCTTTGGCTAGAATATTTTTATAGGTGAGTAGTTTGTCCTCTTCTAAGTGGAGTCTTGTGAAGTGGGATATTATGTGTAGTCCGAAGTAGTTTGGGGGTCTTGGTTTGCGGCAGTCAACTTGGTTTGGGTTGGCATTGGCAGAAAAGTTGTATTGGAGGTGGTGTGTGGAGCCAAATCATATATGCGACAAGATTTTATCTCATAAGTACCTTCTAGGGGTTCTGAAGGAGGAGATTTTTAGGTATCCTCTGGCGGGGAAAGGTTCTGCAATTTGGGGAACACTCAAGAAATGGGTTGCACTGATCAAGGAGGGCTTGTTCTGGATATGTAATAGGGGGAATGAAGATCTCTTTTGGTTGGATTCCTGGGATGGCTTTCCTCCCATTTTGCGCTAGTATCCTAATTTGTTGAATCTTTGTCAGCGCTTCCTGGAGGCTGGTTGGTCAAGGGTGATTGATTTTAAGAATTCTTATCTATGTGGGTAGATGGAGGTGGCTAGGTGGAAGGATCCTTACGAGTGGTTTGTTGTTAGGTTGGAGGAGGATTGTGCCGAGATTCAAAATATTTTGACTAGTAGACACTATAGCTCCCTTTGGGATAAGGATATTATTTCCTGGAGCCCTGATCCCAAGGGTGCATTCACTATGGCTAGTGTGTATTAGGAGTTGCTAGCTCATAAGTTTGGGGGGTGGAGGTTCCTTGGTGGAAACATGTGTGGAACAAGTTTTCATGGCTAAAGTGTAATTGTTTCATGTGGACTCTAGCTTGGAATAGATGTTTGACCTGGGAGAACCTTTAGAAGCAGGGATTTTAGGGTCCCTCTATTTGTGCTTTATGCGGTTGTAGTGAGTTGGATTCTTCCCACTTGTTTTTTTGTTGCTCTTATTTTATGTTGCTTTGGAGTTTATGGTGGGGTGTTTGGAAAAATCCTTGTGTTTATGCTTCTTCCTTGGTTGAGTTCTAGAGTAGTCTAGGAAGACCCCCTTCCCAGGCATCTTTTCTCTAGATTGTATGGTGCATTGGTCCTACTTTCATCCTTTCACAAATTTGGTTGAAAAGGAATTGTAGGATTTTTCATGGGGATAGGTTGATGGCTCAGTAGGTTTGGCACATAATTTTTGGTATGATCCAAGAGACAATGGAAGCCAAATGTGATGTGGCTTATCCATTGCAAAGGAGTGATGATGAGATTGTGAACAGATTGGGCTTACAAGGGTTGACTTTTGTCTCTGCCTATGTCAGAAGAGGTAGGCAAGCTAAAAGGAAGGTTCAAAGAGTTGGAAGATGGTTGCCTCCTCCAATGGATGTTCTAAAGATTAATACAGATGGCTCCTCTAGGGGTAATCTTGGGCCTGTTGGGATTGGTGAAGTTGGAAGAGACTGTTTTGGCTCGATTATTTTCTTTTTCTCCATTCACAAAGGGCAACATTCTAATGACCTTATGGAGGGGTTGGCGATTCTTTGGGCTATTGAGTGTGCTTGTGTTTTGGGGTGGTGTAGGATTATCTGTGAATTTGACTCACAAAATGTTGTTAATTTGTTGGACGAGCAAAAGGTGGATGAGGTTAATTGGCAGTTAGCTTTGGTGGTTCAAAGTTTTTTATAGATGTACTCTATGTTGGAAGTGGTGTTCTTTTCCCACATTTTGTGTGAATGGAATAGGGTTGCTGACTGCTTGGCTAAGTGGGCTTCGGATCATGTTGATGAATGGAAGATTAAGGAGTGGGGACAATTATCCCTTGATTATTGTCATGAATTAGAGAGGGTCATTGCTAATGATATGGCTGGATAAGGTGATTGTGGCAGTGTGGTTGGTAGTTTTTGTCTTGGTTATGTGTTTTTGGGCTATCTTTCTTTGGAGCCTATGGGTTCTTGATTCCTTTGTAATGTTTATTTCTTGATTTCAATAAAAAAATTACCCCTTTTTCAAAAAAAAATTATTTATATTTATTTATTAATAATATTATTATTATTTATATATAAAAAGTTATTATTAAAAAAGAAAACAAAATTAAATTAAATAAGTTATAAATTCAAATTAAAAATTAAATTAAATAAATAAATAAATAAAAAATAGATTATTTGCATGATAAAGCATGTGATCCTAGCATGAAGAGAATGTTCAGTTCTAAAAATAAAAGAGGCACTTGACTGGAGTTGAATACTATTCATGAAAATATGAAAAACCATAGAAGTTACAAATATCCATGAAGAGGTGGATCCAAAAATAGAAATTAAATACAAACATAGGCAGAAGTATCTCTACATGAATAGGTTGAAGTTGTTCTCACAAAAGGAAGACCAAATCTTCATTTTTGGAGGCAAAATCTTCAAGGATTGAGTATAGAGGTTGAATCTCCAAGTGGTACAACAATTGGAAGAAAATTTATTGCTAGAGTTGTGCTTTGCATTCTCAGTTATCTTAGGCTACATATCTGCTAAATATACCCCAAGGTGAGTATGTTATATCTCTCTCTTTCAATCATGTCCATACTTTCGTATTTTCATCTTAAAAATCAAGGGCTCTATTAAAACAACTTTTCATATATATTTTCAATTACAACAGATAAATTTTGTCAATAGATTTGCCTCAATTTTATTTCTTTGAATTCTCTCTTGATCGATTAAATCTATGAATTTGACAAATATGAACAAAAATATGAAAAACACCAACAAAAGAAATTCTTTTAGGGTTAAATCATCATCCTTAACCCTTAAGAGCGACACCTAATCATCAGACTATGAATTTGTCTTTAGATTGGTTGTTTATGGGTTTTCTTTGACATTTAAAAATAGTTCGAGTCATAAATTCAATCTTTGTAGACCTGAATTATAACTAAGTGTACTCATATTGAATCATCCGCAACACATGTACCCGAGGATCGACCATATTTAAGAATATTTGTGGTTGTTTTCAAGAATTTGTGCGTTGAATATTACAGTTAGGCATATCTCATGTTAGTAACAATCAGGTGGGATTCGATTATTTATTGCATGGACTTTCATTCATAGAAACATTGCATTGGAGTTGAGCCTTTGTCGACTTCCAATTTTCTAAATACACAACACTAAAACAGATTTCCTTAACAAAATGGCACACATAAGCTCCTCAATCTCAAGCTCAGTTTCAATCCCACTTTCAATCTCAACTCTGAGAATTGACCCAATTTCGGAAATATCCACGACTGGTTGATGTTTATGCCCATGATAAAAAATCATGCATATCAATTGGGTTTTATATATATATGTATATATATGTATATGTATATATGTATGTGGCGCGAGTTTATAATGCCTGAATAAATGGAAAGATCGTTATTGTGCTAATCCATAGTCTCTACATATTAAAAACAATAGTATATATCTAAAAATAGAGTATTTACTATCAAGATAATTCTGGAAAATATTTTTTTTATTTTTGTCATATGATGGTTATACAGTAAAACTGTAAAACTGAATAATATGAAATGGTCATTTAATTGTTATGGATTTGATTTATATTACATTGAATATGTAGTGAACTGGTTCCTTATGGAGTTAACCTACATGACATCAAAGATTAGTTAGAATTGCATGTCAATAATTTAGTTGTATGTCAATAGTGAAATTGCATGTCAAAAAGTGAATTGCATGTCAATTATACATTTTATTGTTATTATGCAGGAAAGAATTAAATAACAAAGACCTTCATATATAATCATTTTGCATGAAAGAAAAGGGTTATTTATTTTTATGAACATTAAAAATATATGTATGTTATTTTCTTATATGTGATTTGGCTTTACCTTCTAGAATGAGTGTCCAATATGGGCTAATAGAGGGAAGTAGATTTTCTTTTCTAGATCTACCTACCATTTAAAGCGACCTCTCTGCTTCGTTTAGCTTTTCCTTGTTGCTCAGTTTATTCCCTTATATCTTGCTTTTCCAAGTGGTCCACAATACCTATTCTTATTCTTTTCGGGATTTGTAAGTAAAGAATGGCAGGTTGGTTTACATGATGTTATAAATGATATTGTTGCAGGCGGCATTATACACACACCGCAGCCAAAGTTTTCAAATTTGAGTTGCATTCAGCCATTCTAATCTATCTCCTCTCTGTTTTGTCTACATTTGATTAGGAGTAGCTATTCTATTTCCAAGGAGCTACAACTCTCAATTTCAGAAAAAAAAGAGAGTTGAAGATGGCATCCGTGCTTGCAGAGGCTGTTGTTAAAAAGGTTTGTGAGATGGTCATCCAACAAGTGTATAATCAGGTTAACATAGTGTTGAAATTCAGGGAAGACTTTGAATGGTTGAAGAACAGAGTTATAGAAATCAATTTTGTTTTAAATGAAGCCAATGAAGAGAGCACTGGACAAAAGGAGTCCGTGAAAAGCTGGCTTCACAGAGTTAGGGACATAGCCTGGGAGGCAGAGGACATACTTCAAGAATGTGTTGTGGATTCAATGTATGCTAGTAATACCCAGTTTTGCTCTTTGAGTTGTAAACAATTGATTCTTAGCCATCAAATGGGCAGAAGAATTCAAAAAGTCAAAGCCCGGTTGAGCTCAGTTGTTGTAGATGGAAACCAACTGGGCATAGTTCGTGCTGCGGTGCCTCACAGAGAAGAAGCAGAATCATCAAGTAGTTCCAAGGGACAAGGGTTCAAGAGATGGAGTCTTCTGCCCAGCAATTCGAAACCAGTGGGTATAGAGTCCAAGATTGAAAGCATGGTGAGTTTGTTGGAAAACCCCGAAATTCCAATTATTGCAGTGATTGGAATGGGGGGAATCGGCAAAACCTATCTTCTTCAGCATCTCTACAATAGGAGAAAAGAAAGGTATGAGAAATCTGCATGGCTTTCAGTTTCTCGGTTCTATTCTGTTTCCAAGTTGCTCAGTGATTTGGCCTTTCAATTAGATAAAGATTTAAGTAAGGAAATTAAGGAGAGTGGAGTAAGTGAAGTGTTAGCAGCAGAGACGATTCATCGCTTTATGCTAGGGAAGAGGTGTCTCATTGTTTTAGATGATGTCTGGAGAGCTGCTAGAGAAGTTGATTTGCCACCAACTGGAGATAGTAGCCAATGCAAAATTTTGGTTAGCACAAGAAGCAGAGAGGTCGCTTTAAATCTCAATGCTGGAATTTATGAGATCCAAAAATGATTTCAAAGCTAGCAATTAGACAAAGACACATAGCTGATTCATGGATGGTTTTGTATGAAAATCAGGTAGAAAAGAGGGTGTATTCTTGTATTTCTTGTAGTGAGTTAGAACTTCTCAGTTTTTAGACTCAGGTCAACCTTTACGTAGCTCCCTTAGGAACATATGATGTGATTTTGGGAATTAATTGGTTGACTAAACACAAGTCTATAGTAAATTATGAAGGTAAGATTGTAATATGTTTGGATGATTTTGGGAATCATGTTGAGATTCAAGGCTTTTCAAGACCTTTGAAATAGATAATTTTCACCTATACAACTAAAGAAGGCCCAAAGGAAGGGATGTTCCATTTATGTCATTCACATTAGTTTTACCTTGATATTATGAATCCAATACTTGATGACTAAGAGAATTTTAGGATGTGTTTCCAAAGGAATTTAGAGAGTTGCCACCAAAAATGGAATTTGACTTTTCTATTGAGTTGCTACCTAGAACTGAACCTCAGTCCAAGGCTCCCTATAGGATGACCACTATTGAATTGTATGAATTGAAGGCCCAAGAACTATTGAACCAAGGATTTATTAGACCTAATGTGTCATTCTAGGGTGCACCACTCATTTTTATGAAGAAGGATGGAAGTTTGCGCTTGTGCATTAACTATAAAATGTTGAACAAGAAAACTATCAAGTATAAGAACCCCCTTCTAAAAATTGATGAACTCTTTAATCAAATGAAAGGGGCTACAATGTTCTCTAAGATGGATCTAAGATCCAAAAAACACCAATTGAGGATTAAAGAGGAGGACATCTCCAAGACATATTTTAGGACTCATTATGACCGCTACGAATTCAATGTAGTGTTATTCGGGTTAACCATTGCTCCCGTATCTTTCATGAACCTAATGAATAGTGCATTTAGAGATTGATTAAATGACTTTATGTTGATATTCCTGGATGATATCTTAATTTACTCCAAGAATATTGAGGAGCATGAAAATTATTTAGGGAGAGTATTACAACACTTGAGGGAGAGAAAACTTTTTGGAAGATATCCAAGTGCACCTTCTATCAAGATAAGGTGCATATCTAGGCCATATCATTTCAGGAGAAGGGATTGTGGTAGATCTAGAGAAAATCAAGGCAATAGTTGATTGGCCTATACCATTAAATATAATTGAAGTTCGAAGCTTCATGGGACTTGCAATATACTATAGGAATTTCGTAGAAGGGTTTTCGAGAATTGCAACACTGATACTTCACTCCAAAAGAAAGGAAAAAGATTTGAATGGACTAACAAGTGTGAGCAAGCTTTCCAAAATTTGAAGGAAAAGCTCACTGCAACTCCAATTTTGACTATACCTGATCCAAATGGACAATTCACAGTGATAACTAATGCATTAGGAGAAGGTGTGGGACGACTTCTAATGTGGAATGGGCAAGTGGTGGCTTATGAATCAAGGAAGTTGAAGTAGTATGAGTTGAACTATGCATTGCACGACTTAGAGTTAGCAACCATAGTTCATGTACTACAAATGTGGAGACATTCTCTCTTGGGGAAGTCTTTGAATTAAATATAGACCACCTAGGACTCAAGTATATTTTCACACAACCCACTTTCAATGCTCAACAAAGGAGATGGTTAGAGTTCCTTAGTGAATATGATTTTGGCAGTATATCGAGGGGAAAGAAAATATAGTAGTTGATGCTCTTAGCAAAAGAAGGCATCTAGTAACCATAACTACTACAAGGTCTAACTTGAGACAAAAAGTAGTTCACAATCTACAAGGAGATGAGAATTGTGAACTATTCTAGAGTAAAGCAATCCTTAGAGAAGAACCCCTTAGGCCATCATTTTGGTGGGTATGCATTGGAATTAGATGAAATTTTGAGATACCAAAGAAGAATGTACATTCCAAACTTAGGGGATTTGAGAAAGTTGATCCTAGAATGTATTGTATGGATCAACAATACAAGTGGGGAGAGTATCTTTCATTTATGGAGCTTTCTTATAACAACTCCTACCATGCATCTTTAGGGATGACACCATTTGAAGCTCTTTATGGGTGAAAGTGTCGCACAAGGTTTGCCAGTTAGGATAACATGGAAGATAGAATTGTAATTGGTCAAGAGATGCTTAGATAGATGGATGATCAAATGAAATTGAACAAGGAGAGATTGAAGGAAGCAATAGATAGATAGAAGATTTATGCAAATAAGAATAGAACTTTGAAGCACTTTTCATCTAGAGATAAGGTATTCTTGAGGGTTGAACCTCATAAGAGTTTCATATCATTTGGGAAAGTTTCCAAACTAGCACCGAGATTTGTGGGTCCTTTTGACGTATTGGAAGTGATCAACCTAGTTACTTACAAACTTTCTCTACCCCCTTCTCTTACTCGAATCTATAATGTGTTTCATGTGTCTATGTTTAAGTCGTATCATCCTAACACCACCCATATACTTGATTGACATGCTTTACAGGTACATGATCTAGGATTGGTGCTGGTGGAGCCCACTCAAATTCTTGATTGGTGCAACATGAAGTTGCACAATAGAGATATTATACAGTATATGGTCCGGTGGGACCAATATTGTGTGGATAGTGCCACGTGGGCATTTAATATTTTATCCCCGATACTTCACATCTCGAAAATTAGGGCTTGGACAAGGGTGCCCTTAGCGGCCTTGTCCTCCTAGTCTGGCCTCAAATTTTAATATGTCAGGGTTGGCAATTTATTATTTGAATTTCAAATCCTAAATGTCAGGTATTAGGATTTAATTTGTAGGGAATTAGATTAATTCCATATAAATACAAGTATTTTCATAATTTCAATTAAGGAGAAGAATCATTATCAAGCATTTTTGTGAGCAATTATTATATTTCAAGATCAAGTCAAGAGTAGTCAAGAGCAGAATTATTGTAGTATTTCATTGTCAAAGCATCATGTCAAGATTTATGTGAGTTTGTTAATGTTTATGCATACATTTTGTTTGTGAGGACTAACACTTGTAGGTCTTCAAGCCAAATTGCAATCAAGCCTTGATGAGAAGTGCATGACTTCAATCCTTCAAGGAAATCAAATTTAAGTGGTGAGTTGCATCCAATTGTTGATTCATCATTCATTTATCATTTAGCCTTTGTCCCTTAAAAGGATAAGCTCTCTTTATCATCAACTCTTTCATTGTGGAGGTAGAAATACCAACATGGGGTTTAGTTGAAGTAAGAACTTATATGGCACAACCCTTCCTCTCTCTTTGAATGTGTAGGTTACAAATCTAAAGAAGATTGGAGGAAGATTGAAGACTATTTGTTCATTGATGCAATCAAACCCTACAACTTGACAAGATATAGAAACTCAATTATCTTAGTAACAGACAGATATCTAACAGTAAGATCTGGAAGGAAGAAGCCACAAACAAAGAGCTAGACGATTACTTTTTTAGATCTGAGAAAAGTCAACTCAGATAAGGGCACCTTGGGCGGCCTCGTTCAGCAAAATCAAGCTCAAATTCACAACTCAAGTACCTTTGTGTCTACCTTTTGCTTTTCTAGAACCCAAATTTGTCTATCAGTATCCAGTTTGCTATAATTCATGAAAGAACATTGCATTTTCATAGATAACTAGTTGTATCATTTCATTTCATCAAAAATCAATTTCCAAACCCCCTCCAAAATCCAAATCCAATGTTAATTGACTCACCTTTTAGGTTGCAAGTTAATCTTCTACCCTTGTCCAACCTGAATTCCAATGTCATGTTAGTGAAACATGACTAATCCTAGTTAAGCCCTAGGATTTCACTTTTTGACATCACATAACTTTCCATATATATTTTTAATTACAGTAGATAAATTTCATTGATAGGTTTGCATCAATTTTACTTCTTTGAATTCTCTCTTGATCGGTTAAATCTATGAATTCGACAAATATGGATGAAAATCTGAAAACACCAAAAAAGTACTCATTTGGGGTTAAATCACCATCCTTGTCCCTTACGATTGCACCCAATCATCATACTATGAATTTATCTTTAGATCAGTTGTTTATGGGTTTTCATCGACGTTTAAAAATAGTTCTTGAGTCATAAATTCAATCTTCATAGACCTGAATTATAATCAAGTGTACTCATTGAATCATCTGCAGTGCATGGACCCTAGGATGGATCATATATAAGAATATTTGTGGTTGTTTTCAAGAATTTGTGTGTTGAATATTATAGTAGGCATATCTCACTAGTAACAATCAAGTGACATTAGATTATTTATTCCATGGAATTTCATTCATAAGGACATTGCGTTGGAGTTGAGCTTTTGTCAACATCCAATTTGCTAAATACATGACACTAAAATAGATTTGTATGTCACCTCAGACTTGTCTAATTTCCTTAACAAAATGGTGCACGTAAGTTGCTCAATCTTAAGATTAGTTTCAATCCTATTTTCAATCTTAAATCTGAGAATCAACTCATTTTTAGGAATATCCACGACTGGTTGATGTTTATGCCCACGATAAACAGTCATGTATATTGATTGGTTTATATGTATACATATGTATGTGGTGTGACTTTATCATACCCAAATAAATGGCAAGATTGTGACCGTGCTAATCCATTGTCTCTGCATATTAAAAACAATAGTATACATGTAAAAATAGAGTATTTATCATGAAGATAATACCAGAAAACTTTTTTATTTCTGTCGTGATGGTTATATAGTAAACTTGTAAAATTGAATATATGAAACTGCCATTTAATTTTTATGGATTTGGTTTCTTATGGAGTTAACTTTCATGACATCAAAGATTAGTTAGAATTGCATGTCAATAATTTAGTTACATGTAAATGGTCAAGTTGCATTTCAATAATTTAGATGCATGTCAATAGTCAAATTACATGTCAAAAAGCGAATTACATGTCAATTATACATTTTATCGTTATTATTCATGAAAGGATTAAATAACAAATACCTTTGTATAATCATTTTGTATGAAAGAAAGGGGTAGTTTATTTTTATGAACATTGGATATATGTATGTTATTTTCTTATACATGATTTGGTAAGATGGGTGTTGAATATGGGCTAACAAAGGGAAGTAGATTTTCTTTTCTAGATCTACCTGTTGTTTATGGTTATTTGCTTTGGGAAAATCTATGTGTACCATTGAAATAGATGGATGTTATTTTATTCTCTTTTTCATATCCTCATAGTAGGGCATAACATGTTCATATGTGAAATGCATGTAGATATATCAGGTTGCATCGGATTCCATCATGTCGATTATTTTCGAGTTGCTAGGCTTCTCGTGCAGGGTCAGGTATTCTTAATGTTAGGAAGAATTCCAAGTGTAGGCTTTGTGGTTGGGCAGAAAAGTGCTTGAGCCATGTTCTCGTCTCTTGGTTTGTGGATTATTTTTGGGTTAGTGGTGGTCGAAGACTCTCCAGTGACTATGTTTATTCTACATCTTTACTTGTATTGTTATGACTAGATGGGTATGAGAGTCTAAGTCACATTCTTGCATAAATTATATCTTATACTCTATATTACTTGACTAGATAGTACTTCATGTGATGATGTACCTTATTTCTTATACTTAATATTCTGGATTAGACACTTTTACATGTGGGATGTGATATGTCATTTGTATATGCTGAAGATTTTTTGTTTCATTTCTATACTTATGTGAAAATGAGTTACTTTTTATTTTTGTAAGATAGTTTAGGGTTTCAAACCTTGCATGGAGACTCACTTTTACAGAAAGCGTGATAAAATTAGTGTTTCAATAATTTTTAGAATGAACAATTTTTTTGTTTGCTTATCAATTATATTTATAGATATTTTTTATAAATCTTTGATATAAAATGAAATATAAAATATAAAATATTTTTGTGATCTTTAATTTGCACTAATTTTTAAATTTAAATATTTCTATTTTTATAAATGGTATTAAAAAACCAAACATTATTTGTTATATCTAAACATATTGTATGTTGTAAAGGATAAAATAAACAATATTAAAGAGAGTTACTTTGAAATTAGGGTAAGGTATTTTTAATAGTTAATAGAATGTATTTATTAAATCAAAATGTCTAAAATAGTGTTATCATGCAATGATGAATAATATAATTTAAATGTTAAATATATGATAACCATTTGAAAGGTTAAAATTTTTGCACCTTTATCCTAAGATAAGGTAACTATAGAGATAAGTGTAGGAAAAATCAAATTTTAGAATTAAGTATAACATTTTATTACTATTCAAAATTCAAGTTCTAAAAGTACAATTTTAAGAATTTAAGTGTCATTTATATCAATTGGCTTGCTATTTAAGAAAAAATAAACAATTACTATGGCTTAAAATTTATACTTTGATCAAAACCTTCTTTCTTAAACTTTAGTAATGAAAATTAATGTTGTGCAATACTCTGTGTAAAATTGCTAAGGAGAGATTGAAAATTGCATTGAATGTCAATAGAAATGATAGCATTTTTCTTTCCATAATGATAGCATTTTTCTTTCCATAGCTTGCAGTTTTCTAATCAAAATCCCAAAGGCAAGTTGGGTATGAGAACATTGTACAATGTCAACAAAATATTATAAAAAGCCTTGAACAATGTTGTTTCTATTTTTTTATGTAATATTATATATTATTTATGATTGAAGAAAATATCTCTCTATATTTTTTTCTATTCTTGATTATATCCATTGTGAGTACATTCAGAAAGGATATTTTAACAACTTCTAGATTAATATTGAGTGAGGCCTGTAGCTCACAAATATGTGCCACCATGGAAGGACTAGATCCAAACAATGGTTCTTGATAGACAACCATCAAATCTAGAGCTAAAAGCTTAGGGATGTGATTTCTTCCTAGGTTACAAAGGAGGGATTTTTTAAGGGACTTTTTTCAAATGAGACAAACTAAAACCAATATTCTACCTGTTAGACACACACAATAACTAAGAGGGGGTGAATCAATTATACATTAAAGAATTCAAACCCTCATTAACCTTCAAACTCTTATTATGCATAAGCATGAATGTAAACAAGTGAAACATCAACACATCAACACATCAACAACCATACACAATAGAACACCAAATTTATGTGGAAAACCCTAATCAGGGAAAAACCACAGTGAGGATTAACTGGCACATATATGAATAACAACATTTATTACAAAAGGCTCACTACGAGAAGGGCTCATTTCCCAGAAGAAAAGAATGGCTCACTTCCCAAAGGACTCATTGTCTGGAATAAAAGAGAATAGAAGATTATTGTTACAAGTTGGTTCACTACCTCAGAGAATCATGAAGATCCACCACAACAACTCTACACCATCTGTAACCCTTGGCTCACTGCCTCCAACAACTTTAGGTACACTAAAAATGTAGCCACCTTCTGCTCACTGCTTCCAGTAGCCTTAGGTGTTTAAGCTCACACTCAGATTACAACACTTGATCACATTCACATCTTTTTACACCACACAACACACCACTACACATCTCCAACAATTAACCTTGCTTATATATCAACCTCAACCTCAAACAACTTCTCTAGGTTAGCCTCAATGAAACATATGCACCTCAAATGCGCAACCACCAAATAGGTCACAACCAAACACTTTTGCAGTGAAAAGAAGTGAAGGCAGACCACACCAAGGGATAACCAAGACATAAATCTACACCGACATGCAACACCATGCTTCTATAATGCATGAAGCACATCCTCCACAAGCAACACTAACACGCCAAGTCGGCCAAACCTACATTAACATTACCAAACAATCAATTCACTCTTCACTAGGTTCAAAAACATCCTATGGACTGCATAGCAACATTACACAACATCCTAGAAAAATCCAAAACCATCAGAATATTTAGCAATAATGTTGTAATCTCTTGAAACTGAAAATATTATCATCCTATGCAACCAACCATACTGCCACAAACATACAACTCAATAACAAACCTTGCAAAAAAACTCAACACTCAACACTCCAAGGGAAGGTAGATACAGATAATATTAGCACATTCCCAAATCCACAAGACAAGAAACCTCAACACAGAGAAATGCGGAGCAGTTCCATTTCTCCCAAACAACCTTATTCACATGCAACACACTATCAAACGCATCTTCTATTGCCACACGATCTAGAACTTGAAACTCTAGATATAACACCTTTCAACATATTTGATCATCTCATCCTAACCGCAAAAGCACATCTTCAACCATGAAGAAATGTGGATCACAATGCAAAACACAACTTTGTCACCATGTACACTCTATTCATTTTTTTTCAAAAGCACTTGGAAACCAAGTGAACCAGCTACATCAACAACACTTGCTTAACACCACAATTACCTTCTCATCACAACCACACTAGAGGTTAGCATAGGTTGACATCAATGACAACACTAAAGAAAACATAGTGCAACAATCTCCAACAACCTCCCTATTGACATCAATGAAAACACTAATCTCCAACACTACCTACAACTACTACTTCAATATATCCACAATAGATTTAGAAATATCAATGTTTTAGAGATACTAATTTTGTTAGCTCAAGATAATATTTTGCAACATTTTAAATATAAATATTGGTTGTGAGTTGAAATTTATTTTCATGCATGAGGCGAGGAATCTTTCAACAACCTAAAATTTGTTTTTCCCACCATGAGACATGAATAGGAACATGGAGCATACTACCAAGTCAAAATTGGAAGACATGCAACTAATATGTGTCTACTTCTATACAAAATCTATATAAGGTATCTCAAGGTCTCGGTGTCAAACCCTTATCAAAAAAATCTTGTTGCTTTCCTCTTTTTCATGATTTCTTATGAACCAAAGTTACATGACTTGGACTTGGTAAGCTAGAGATTCATGATTCATTATTGACTTTTCAAATACTTTTCAAATACTTGTCAAAGCCAATACTATGCAATATATTCAAAAGTTGAAACAAAATAGGCGAAATTGCATGTGTCATAGATATATTATTTAAAGTTCACAATAGATAGAGACTATGTCATGGAATGATGTAAATGGAAAAATTATAAGTAGACACATAATATCCATTTCCTAAGTATATTATCATATTTCTAAAAACTATCAATGGATGAAATCTCTATTTCCAAGATGAAAATAATCTCCCACCAATGAGACATTAATTTGAGCAAAAGAAATTGTTAAGAGGCATGAAATTGATCTCACTAGAGGAAACAACATTTAAAATTAGTCGGCTAACAGAGATTGAAATAAAAAAGATATAAAGTAACATAAAGGACTTAACTAGAATTTATTTGTGACTATCTATGACTTGAAAAAATTTGATGCCAAATTGGTTGCAACTTAGTAAAGAGTACTATAACTATGTTGCAAACTTAATTTTTTTGAATTGCCTCTAAATTTTGGAATGCAAATAAAGTTTATTTCTTTAATAAAAATCAAAATGAAATTGTAGATTCTTGTGAGTGTATCAGTAATGAAGGATAGGACCCTCTTACTGTCTCAAGATTGAATTCTAAATGAAATAGCTAAATGAGATATAGAGGATGCTTGATAATTTTTTAGGTATATCTCTATTTCTTTTATTGATATGGTTTTCTTATCACCTTTTATTCCATGGAGAAGTTTTTGGGGACTCTTAACTAAAACTAGAATGGAATTTTAAGGTCATTAAGGTCAACTATCTTACCCTATTTATAATTATAGTTACATTTTTATGTATTGTTGTTCTTATAGATGGATATCAATAATAATTTAGTATTTTTATACTTTAAAAAACATTTAAATGTGTATTTGATATTTGTGTCTACTGGGTGGAAAGAAAGATTCTCCATCTTCACCTTTGAGGGTGATGTGGTTATCAAAAAGCTTGCATGACTATAATAGTGCATGCATTGAATGTGGCATACAAAAGCCATAGGAAACACACCAACATAAGTAAACACTTGAGAGATGACATCACCAAGCCCCTCTTCCTATACAAATTAAATTCATTGGGTCAAGTTTTACTCACAACAATAATCCAACCATAGAGCATAACATTATAGTGGTGGAGGCCAGAAATATTGATGTCATTAGATGGTTTGTGCTACCAACACTATGTTCTTCATCCCTTCCTAGAAACTTATATCAAATTTAACTTGTAATTCTTTGCAATTATATAATTATATTAATAATATTTGCAATTATGTAATGATACTAATAATAGATAGAAGATTCAATTTCATAATGTTGTGCACCCATAGCCACATGCTAATGTTATTAACACTAATAACTGTGGTCTTAAAATGGAAAATAATATATAATCTAGATAAACATGGTTGCATCCAAATGCTCTTAGGACATGCCCATTTGTATAACTAGATAGAAGAGAAAACCACCAAGCACCACACATATAGTCGTTTAGGGGGAAAGTGAGCTAGAACCTTAATATTTTTTTATTCATCCCTAAGATGAAAGATGCCATGTAACATAATTAAATGATATAATTGAATCTTGCATGCATTTTCCCTCTGACATATACATATATGGGGTGGAATTATGAGTGACATGGCCATATCTCATCCTCCATCCCAAAACTAAAACTTATTAAGGACATGTGTCATTTTCAAACTAACATGAACTTAATCATACATATGAAATTAAAATTAGACAATAGTCACTTTAATGATGTTAGGAAGGGGGAGATTTAGTTTCAAACATTAAGTGAGATAATTATAAAATATAAATAGTGTTGAACAATGTGTTCAATTGTAGCAACAATGCTATAGCACTACTTAAATTTTGGTGGTTGAATGATTAGTTTGATAAATTAATTGAGCATTTTATTTTTATTTTTAAACAATAAAGTCAATGAAAAACAATGTTTATATATGTGTGTTATAAAATGCAATAGAGACAATGAAATCAAGGGAAAATATAGAATGGGCCCTCAAATGCTTGGACATATTTTTGTAAAGCCTTTGGTTATGCTTTATGGCATAAAAAGTAATGTTACAATCATTTCTTCCCACACCCTTTGAATCAATTCCTTCAATTGGAAATGGATTGGTCATAAAGAAGTTTTCAGATTTCTAGGCATTTATTTTGCTTTCCATGCTTTACAAGTATCCTTATGGCAAGTATTTTTTCTATAATTCAAAAAACTTGGGTGTATTAGATCATAAATCCCCTCTTTGGCAGGAAAATTTTAGGTGTCTTCCAAGATTCTTGTGGCTACCCATGTTTATTATTCTTCAAGTTGAGCTCCTTCTAAGGCCTCTGACATACTTCATGATTTTTTTGTGCTTCCATAAAATATCACAAGGGATTCTATCGAGTTGCTTGTGAATTTTTTTGTCTCTTACAAGGATTTTGATGATTGGGAATTTTATCCACATAACACCAAGGTTTTGAGCTTTACACCAAATGGATTTTTCATACCCTTCATGGACACAAAGCTGGGAAAATTCTTGTTCAACATTGTATTACCTCTAGTCATCCCTCTAGATGACCTACTTGGAAGGGGATTGGACTCCAAACCCTTCTCAACATGAAGAATATCATTCACATTGAAGGAACTTTTTTTATCAAGAACATTTGTAGAGCTTGGGAAGGATTGAGGCCCTAGCTTTTTTGGAATGGTTTAGGCTTCCATGATGGAATTTCCATCAACCATCAAAATATCTTATGGTCCCTTGTTTTGTGAGATTAAGATCACCTAATGGATAGATTGTCTTGGGTGCATGCCTAGAGATTTTACAAGAAAGGAATTCAATGTCTACAAGATTTATTCTCTAGAACTTCTTTGAGTCTCATGTGATGGAATGAAACTAAAGTCAAGTTTCACCTCTCCAACTAGGATTGTAATTTTTTTGATATAGTCATGGGGTCAATTCTAGTTGATATATTCACAAAAGTGGTATCAATTCATCTAGTCCATGGTGGAAATATTGGAAGTGGGGTCCAAACACTGTCTTCTATAATTATAATGCTTGACATGGTTATTGTTGGCTCTCCCCATCTAGAACTTCTTTGAGTCTCATGTGATGGAATGAAACCAAAGTCAAGTTTCACCTCTCCAACTAGGATCGTGAAACTTTTGATATAGTCATGGGGTCAATTCTAGTTGATATATTCACAAAAGTGGTATCAATTCATCTAGTCCATGGTGGAAATATTGGAAGTGGGGTCTAAACACTGTCTTCTATAATTATAAACCTTGACATGGTTATTGTTGGCTCTCTCCATCTACCCATGGTTCCAATGTTAAACCAAAGATGGCATTTGCAATCACTAGTCTTAGTTTAGCAACACAAATTTCATACCATTCAGTTGACTATTCTGGAACCAAAATTGGCCCACTTTGCCTAGTGTATTATTTTTCAAGGCCTTCCAGTGGGTTCCATTTATCTCATTTGGGCATATGGGAACCTCATTCCCTTCATGTGGGCAATCAAATTATTTTAAGTATCTCTTCTAATTTTGTCCCAAAGCCCAAGAGCTTTAGACTTCGATTAGTTTTTTTTCAAGCCCTTCTTACTAGAGTCTTTCCCCTGGCACATGATTCTTTTAGGGGATTGGCCTTGCATCCCTCACAAATTCAACCAAATTTGGCATATGCTTTCAAGGTGGAGATTCTCTTCAACATATATGGAACGATAGAAATTTGCAGTCTTTGTTGATTGTTTAACTGATCTACATATTTCACTTTTTCCTAGAGCAACCATTTGTTCTAATGTCTTATTAGACATCTAAGTGCAAGCTAACAAAGTTGCACTAGAAGTTGTTCACCTTTAGGTGCTCCTTAACCACTGGGGTAATGCCCCTTGTGTTGTGGCCAAAGTTCCCCCATCTCCCTCTTCTTCTAGGGGCTGCTCGCCTCCTCACAAATGTGGTATGGATGGAGTCTTTCTGCTTGTGGTGACCAAGATGCTTGCTCCAAAGCTTCTCTCTCAACTATTAGAAGGGACCATAGACAATGAGGTTGGTTGTGGATTGCTCATTAGTGCTTTGCCTCTCCACTACTCATGGGTGGAATCTTTGGATGGTCTACTAGTGGAGCTTCCAATTGGTTTGGATTCCGACAAATTTCCTTGGCTAGCTCTTGCTATTTTGCCAACCTGTGTCATGGAGAAAAAGATAAAGAAAAATGAAAAGATGATGAGACTTGGGATCCTCCTATGAATACCCCAGTCCTTGTTGATGTATGAGGTAAACAAAACAACGAAGACCCTCCCCTGCCCCGCCCCCTCTACTATTATTGTAGCCGCCTAGCATTAGCATGTAAGGACTCTAGGAGTGGTTTTTTGTGCAGCCACTTTTTTTGTGAATTTGTATTATTATTTCTTATAAATGATAATTTAGACACTTATTCACAAAAAAAAAATGTTACTAAATATTAAGAAAAATGATCACAATGACTATAATGATAATAGTGTAAAGATTTAAACAATTGTAATACATGGATGCAAATTAAACATCACCTTTTTTATTACTAGACAATGGAGTAAATGGTCTTGACATTATTTTGAACCTAGTCATGATAACTTTTAAATATGAGAATTCTAGTCAACAAGAAGGGTATTCAACAATATGACAAGCACTTAATCATCCTAATAATTAATAGAAATTACATCACAAATCTAGCTTAACATGGGCCTTGAGAGCATTTTGTTCATTATAGTTATTGTTTATAAGTATTTATAAATATTGTTTAATTGGTTATTAATATATGTGTTTTACAATAAATTAGAAGCCATTATTTTTTCCTTTTCAAAATATATAATTTATTTCAATTTTTACAATAAATTGAAGTCATTGCTTTTTACTTTTTAAAATGTAAAATTTATAACTTCAATTTTTTTTAAACTATTTATCATGAATAAGATTGGAATGAAGAATGATTGATTTTTTAAGCTTTTTTAGCACATTTTATTTGGAAAAGTTTTGTAAATAGAACAATTTCTAATTTTATATTTATGTGATTTTCTAATTTTCTAATTTCTTAAAAATACAGCAACTATTATAAATTTTTAATAAATTTATATAATATATATTGTAAAATTTTGATATCTTTATATTTAAAAATGTTTATTTTATTTTTTTATTTATAATATGGTGCTTCTCTTAAGTAATATTTTGATATTTTAATATAAAATGTTTTAAAAGAGATAACATCTCTAATTTAGATTAATAAATAAAAATGATAATTAATCTTAAAATAATAATTATTAAAAATATATTTTGTATTAAGTTAAGTATTATTATATAGATTAAGTTACAATTATAATTATATAAGAAATGAAATAGTGTGATGTTTAAATCGTGGTATTGTACTTATTGTTAAAAGCACTTAATTTCAATTTTTTTTAAAGAAAAGATTAAGATTATAATTAATTAGAATATGTTTAATAGTTATAAAGAACAAATTGAAATTCATCTATGCCAAACTATGCTAAAAGACAAGTGTTGAACACTATCTCACACTTTGTTCTCTAAAGTCATAAAAAGGATCATCAAACATTATTATTTTAGTAAATAGACAATATTGCTCTTAAAACTATTTATTATTTATTATTATATATTATTACTTTTTGGGTATTTATTGTACTTTTTTCATATTTGGTGTCCACGGAATAAAAACTTGTGTGTGAAATGTGCTAGCTTGCTTGTATTTAGTCTCTGTAGAGTTCATTTCAAGTTATGACTTAAAAGGGCAAAGAATGTACCAATGTTACATTTCTAGATATCAGTAAACCCAATGTGTACAATTTAAATGCTGGTTAGTTGAAAATATGTAGTTCCTGTCAATATGATCTCAATGTTCCAGCATTTAATGGTTACGTCTGCAACAGTTTCTTGCAGGATGGTTTTAAATACATCATTGAGCAGCGAACTGCCCCAGTGCAATGAAGGCTCAAAAAGAACCATGGCAAGCTCTCAAAGAAAATGGCAGGAACGTAGCTGACAAGCATTGGTAATTGCATTTTGTAGTTAGACCCTGATACAAAATTTCAAACAAGGTAAACCATACCAACCTCTAAAAGAGAGATATGAGGAATGCCCAATGTCACAGATGGACCCCTGCAGTTCTTTCTCAAAAAGTTGTATCCCACATCAATAGCTAGCCTTTTTAGAAAAGATGAATCTCTCTTTGCTTTCACATAAGAGTGCCCCAATATGAAGGCAGCTCCAGCTTCTGTTGCCTCATAAAGCTCTTGCAGCTCATCCCTTACAGCAGGATTAATTTCAGGACTATTAGGAACCATGAATCGCACTTTTTTTCTCCGTGTTAAATGGGGAGAATCAATTTCTATAAGGTCTTGTATGCTTTGAATGGTGGGTGACCTAACATAAGATACAGTGGCGGACTGTACGCTCTCTTGTGTTTCATAGCTCAGATTCCCCTCCATTCCAGACTGCACAGGAGTTCCAATCACTGCCATTTTCCCATCTGCAGAGTAATTGCCGCTTGAACAAGAATTTCTTTCTTCAGATATTATAAACTCCCCAAGGTTGAAGATAAGCTGATTCTCAAACTGATCATCAACTCTGTGGACATCCCTATAACCATATCTGACGATGCATCTGTATAATCTGTATTCTTTGGGTCCTACGCGTCCAATAAGAAAGCGTTCCTCTGGTGGCACATATGGTACTGGTACTGATTTAATGCATATAAAGACAAGCACCTTGTGAAATGCTGGAAGATTTGTCACAAAGTGTGTAAAATTTGCAGGTATCCCAGTGACGAGTTCTGTATATACAAGTCCAATACCAGGAACACGTGCAATCCCCAAACTAGGACCAAGTCCAAGCAGCCATTTTATGGACACCTTGTTTTG
This sequence comes from Sequoia sempervirens, assembly GCA_007258455.2. Lineage (NCBI taxonomy): Eukaryota > Viridiplantae > Streptophyta > Pinopsida > Cupressales > Cupressaceae > Sequoia > Sequoia sempervirens. The sequence continues at coordinate 441,859,645 of VDFB02000015.1, forward strand.
CAGATCGAACTCATACTTCTTTATTGTGCCATAATGCCACACATACATGATTGTCATGAATATGAAAGCTAGACAAATAGGTACCCAAGCGCCTTCCAGAAACTTAATAAGGGATGCAGAGAAGTAGAGGGCTTCAATAGATCCAAAGAAAAGTAGAAAGCAGAGTGCCAACAGAACATTCTTGTGCCAACATAAAATAATTACCAATGATGTAAGAGAGGTGGTGACCAGCATAACTGTGATGACAGCTAGCCCTGTGATAGAAATAACCAGACATGCAGCAAGCTGTCAAAATTCCACTTAAAAACAATGCATCCTTCCATCTTTGCAAAAATGATCTACACCTGACTCAAATACCAAAAATATAAAACCAGCAGATACCTGATGCATTTCCCATGTGTTTCGTATCTCGGAAACCAACTGTAACAGCAAGACAAAGAATCATCAAAATCCAGTTGATTTCTGGAATGTATATTTGTCCGTGTATTTTCTCAGAGGTATGCACTACTTTCACCCTAGGAAAGCAACCGAGTGCCAAGCTCTGATTGATAATTGAAAATGTCCCACTGATGATAGCCTGACTTCCAACCACAGATGCAAGTATGGCAATTCCTAGAACTGGCCACCGTACAGGTTCTGCCAAGGTATCACACAACAGGTCCATTATTTTACAAATTTATCCAAAAAGAAGAATAGCTGCCCAAAATAAGGTGTAATATGTAGGATTATTAAACACAAACATAAGGAAACGTACCTGGAACATATACATAGAATCCAATCTGATAGCTACTGTCTATATGATGGTGAACTGAAAGATAGGCAGCTTGACCCATATATGCTAAGATTAGAGCAGGATAAACTACAGAAGTGAAAGCAATCTGCAGTCAAATATGGCTCGTTATTCAATGATGCCTTGATTCTTTCTACAACACAGAAATAATTTCCAGTTCTAATTTTTAATATTAGTACAATGAAATTGGAACCTGCAATACCTTGATGGCTAGATGTGAGAAGTGCCCAAGATCTGCAAACATTGCCTCTGAACCTGCACACAGAGAAGTTGATCGGGTCAATTTCTTGCACAATAGGTTGACAAATTTTTAAATAGTAATTGTGTTAAACGGTCAGGATTTCCTGCCTGAACAGGATTTACCTGTCACACACAATAGAATACCTCCCAGTGACATCCATCCTGCCTTTTTTGTTTTTCTTAAAAATTTGTACATATAGTATGGTGAAAGTGCACGATAAACTTGCGGGTTCCAGTGAAAAATGTTGTACAGACCAAGTGCACTAATGCACACTAGCCATGTCACAATAATCGGAGCAAAGATCATACCCACCCTATGTGTGCCATAATGTTGCAAGGCAAACAGACAAACCAATATAAAACACGTGATAGGAACAACTGCATCTGCAAAATGCACTTCAACTATTAGAAAACAAAATATAGGTAATGACAAACTTCTCTTATAACTCCTGCTGACTTTACAAGTGATATCAATAGCACCATTAGTGTTAAACAGGGCTGTCTGCTTTCACCTAACAAGAAGTCCTTGTATAGATAAATAAAAACATACTATTGTACATTGAGGGGAAACAAATGATGGTCATATTCTGTAAGTTTAAGTTTATTATTTGCAAATGATCTCATTCTCGTGTAACATACTGCTGCAGGCTTACAAAATCTTATCTTGATATTCTCAGCTCATTTTGTGTTAATCATGATTTACAAGTAAACTTGAATAAAACAAAGGCTGTGGTTTCCAATACAACTAAGAAAAGACACAACTAACCTTATTTACAAAATTAATTTTGCAAAGTGATTTCCTCTTATCTTAGTGTGCCATTTAGAGGACCTCCACTAAATATGCTTCCTACTACAGAAGAGATTATGCAAGGATTATGCTGCAGCTAATACACTTGAAAAGCAACATTTTTTGGCTGCAATTTCAGGATAATAAAACAAAATTGAGCATGTTCCAAACTTTAGTTTCGCCAACAGTCTTGTATGGTTGTAATACTTACCTATAGTTTCTGAATAAAGATATCTTCAAAATGGTGCTTCTTGCTTCTTCCTCTGCAAACCCTATACAACGATCTTCACAAATGCTGATCTCGACAAGTGGTGTAGATGTTGTGTTTCCTAATTCATTCTATCCTGATGGGATCACTGCATCCTCTTGGGCCCATCCCTTAAACGGGTTCCCACTCCGATGGCTCCTGTCACACATAATGAAAAGGGTGCTGATTGTGGTAAGTGGGATTGTTTGGGTCGTGTTGCTCATGATGATGCATGCCCTACAAGCTCCAGGGCTCTTTTGGCCAATGCAAAGGCCCTCAAAGGTATTCAAGTCTCGGATGAGATGGCTGGACATTGTCCCCGTATTCATGTCTTCATCCAGTCATATTACTTAGGCAAGAGGTCCTCGATGAGGAACATAAATATACCAAGCTGGGTTTGATTTATAAGTTCAGTTCTTTTCAACTGATTTGTATGCATGAATATCTAAAAAATAAAAATGGCACTTTAACATTAAGGATTTCATTGAAATCTATCTTACTGTTCAACAATTTTTTGTTTTGCCATGCAAATTGTGTGAAGATATGTCTTTTATTTTGGAAAAAGTAGTCTTTAGTTCTGAAAAAAGCATGTTTGGCTGGTTAAGCCTTGGTTTGTCACATTTAACCCAATGCTAGAAACCTCTTCATGTTGATTTGGGTGAGGCTGCCTTAGCTTGCTCTTCAATTCCAGGTGGATTCAGGCTTTCAGGGGATAGATGATGCCCTGTGCAGAATGTTGGCACTAGACCCAGAAACAGATGACTTGATTCACTCTACTTCTATGAGGATCCAAGTGGTGATAGATATCTCAAAAGGTGTGGCTCAAGGTATGGGACCAGGTATGGAAACAAGTTTTGGATTATGAAAGTATTGCATTTAGATGCAGAAGGCCTTTCCAGGTTGACCATGTAGGTGTGAACTGCAATGCAAGCAAACTGGATACTTCCAAAAAAGTGACTTGGTGGAAGGTGCATACTTGGTGCATTTAATCGTGAAGAGACTTGAGCCAGAATCTTCTGCTGATACAGACAGCTCAAAATATGTGAATTCAAAACAAACCATTCAAAGCATTCGTATGAAAAAAACCAGCAATACAAGGAGGGTTGAATCACCTCCCTTCCCTCCACATTATGTTGATATTTTTCAGTCTCCAGTAGTGGCAGCTATGCAATTGGCTGCATAGGGTGATCAAGTGGAAAATGTTAATGATGGTGGTGGTTCCTCTTCTGAAAAGTCTTCTGGGTAAACAGAAGTCCTCTGGTTCTCCAGCTAGAGGTTCCAAATCTGCTATCCCCTCACTCTCCATTCCTTCCCCTTTTAGATCTGGTAATGCTTCTTGCCCATGAAGTTTATCTCAGGCTGAAGAATGGGGCATTGGAGCCGATATTCCAGATTTCCTATTAGATACTATCAATCTATCACTTTCGGCTTTTCCTCCAATTTCTTTGGAATATGGTGAAGAGGATGACACTATAGGGTGGGCAGAAGTAAATAATAGGAAGCTAAAAACAATTTTTGGGGATATAGTTCTTCAATCTTCCCAGAAAAAGCTTAGAAGAGTTTGGCTTGACTTGTTAGGAATGGTATTGATCTTATAGTAGAAATGATTTGGCTGGTGCTTGCATGCATTTTTATGGTATGCATTCCTTGTGTTTTTTTCTAGGTTGGGGTCCCTTAATAGACCCTCATAATTTAATATAAAAAAACAATCTTGTACAGTTGTGAGGTTTAGGGTCTTGGACTCCACAGTACGAGTTGGGGTTGAATTAATATCCAAGGACCAAAACCTTGTGGGTAAAAATGGTTAGTGCCACTTGCAATTAGTTTGGCTGAATTTGGGATTAATTTTCTTCATATTTCAGCTATATATAATGTAAAAATGTTTTGCTTTGTAGATGAAGAAGCATGATAGCTACAACAACTAAGCATAATAAATATTTGTTCAAGGCTCTCCAATCATCCATGAAGTTATACAAACAAAAGATCAAGAAACTTGGTTCAGTCAGTGCATGTCTTTCTTGCAAAAGAAAACACTGGTCTTGATATTAACCGTCTTCCCCCTGATACCTTCTCCATGAACACACCTAACAAATAGAAAAGAGATATTCATAGAGGCATTAGAGATGAGATCTTTAAATCTTACATAAAAAATTGAAACCAATCTAGATAGATCTTGTTGAACCAATATTAACAAAACGCATCACTATTTTGACCATTATCTTTGAATTGAAGATGTGTATTGTGATTGTGCTCTTATCAACTTGGTGGGGAGTCAAAGCATTATATTTCTAGACATCAACATATTTGCACACTTTCAAATAATCGACCAAAACTAGAGCACTTTGTATTTAGGTGTCCAATGCATAGTTTGAAAACTTAGAGTCACCAAGTACTCACGAGTTTTTTCAGCCCAAAACTACTCATAGAGTAAACTTGCCTAATCTTTTTCCCGACATTTTGCAACAAAATCATCAAGTACACAAGCTTTTTCAGCCCACAAGTATTCAGAGTAAACTTGCCCATATTTTTTTCCCGATTTTTTGCCAAAACGCGGCGATTCTATGCTAAAAACTCAGCATTAGTCATGACACAATTTTGACGCGGGTCATGTGCAATTTTGACTTCAAAAAAACGCAATTTTTGCTCTATAAAACCTCCTTTCACCCTTCCATGCCACACACAAGAGGAAGCAAGCAATCTACAACAAATTGGGAAGACATTTTAGGTGATTGTCAAGTTAGTTGAATTTTTTTTCCATTTTCTTCTAGAATTTCAAAAATACTATTTTCAAATAATGAACCCAAAAATATATCTCATTTGGCATATTTGAACAGCCTAGACAACAAGTACATGGACGTTGGTCTGTGATGTCATCAGCATTAATGGCATCAAGGGCAAAGAAGAGCCTATGAAAATCTCTTAAACAATGAACAACTTCAATTACCACAATGACATATGGCTGTTATCATCCTTCAAGCTACAAGTACACAAATCCACAACCTTCATTTTGAACAATGCTTTTTGGCAAGAATCCCTTCTAGAGAAGTTGTGGCATCCCATCTGGCCAATAATGGTGTTCTTAGTCTCAGCAATGCAGGGGAAGATAGGAATGACATAGCAAGAAGGTGGGAATGTCAAAGTAAGGGTTTCAGAGATATTTCATGACTCTTACCATTGGTCAAGGATTGGGGTTTGGGCAAGAGGCATGCCAAGATGATAAAATTTGATATTTCAAAGGAATAAGAAAATGACAAGGTTGGGCAATAAGGCATATCAGAATGGTTAACAATGATGCTCCAATAGTTTATGTACACTTAGGGAATTTAGCATACCTCCATACTTAGAACTTTTGGGGACTTGAGGTAGGTATATGGGGAACGGAAAGGGAGTGCACACAAGTAAACTCTGACCAAGGGAGACACTAGAAATAAGAATTTAGCATTTGGCTCACAAACACAATTTGATTGAAAAGGGAACATTGCAAAAGCCCAACTTAATGTGTATAACAAACCTTCTAAAAATTGGGTTAAGCTCAAATATGATAGAGCTGGAGCTATGAAAGGAAATCCAAGACTAGCAAAAGGAAAGGAATCTTTAGAGATGATGATTCACAATCTTCATTAATGTTTTCAATGGACTCAAGACTAATGACACATACAGAGGCAAAAGCAATGTCTCTATTAGAAAGAGAAGTGGATATTCACATTGCCAAGAAGGCTTCAAAATGTGATTTTGAAGGCCATAAGAATGTAAGTTCCACCATAATAATTTGGAATTTTTGGGCACATAGAAACTCCAAAAAAATTTAGGTTTTGTGGGTGAAGAAGATAACTGAAAATAGGTTTGATGAAAACAGCTAGAAAAATCCAATTTTTCACAAGTTCTGGAACAAGGAGATGGGGGTACAAGTTTTGGGTACTGGGGACCAAGGACACAAATTTGGGGATGGAGGGTAATGGTCGAGGATCAACAAGTGACGGCACAAATGTAATACACACATACATACATTAATTAAATTAATTAATATTTATAAGTATTAGACTAATTAATAATATATTATTATAAATATAAGTCTTCCCTATTACTCCTATGTTTTCTCTAACATCAAACCTCTATTGCTGACCAAATTTTCACAAAAGAAGTAACAATGATGATGGTGAATCTGATTGGTCTAAATGATGAGGGTTGTATAGCTGTTATTAGGAATATTGCTTTCTTGAATATTTTTATTTATTTTATTCTCTATTTTTAGAAACTCCTTATAGCAACCAACAAAAACAAACGAACATTTATGAAAAATTTATAGCATTCACCACCACCTCACCTTCACCACTTCCTTGACTCTTTACTAAGCCTAAGGTATTGGCAATGTACAAATTAAGAAAAATTTTGGTAACCAACTTCCTAAAGTTAAGATAAAAGAGCATGTATCCAACTAAACAAAGAAACTAATAGCTGTTTAAATAGTATGTTCAAAGTTTTGACACAAATAAAAATTATTTTCATGACATAGATAAACTTTGTTTAGTATGGGGACTCACTAGCATCCCTAGAATGGTCAAGGGATGCCCAAGCATCCTCTAGCCATCCTAGGGACATCAAGGAGTCCCCTCAATGTTTCCTTCGACATCCCATTCCCTTCTTTTTTTGAGGTGGACATCCCCAAGACATCCCATACTTCAGCATCTCAGCCAACATATTTTATATGTAGGTTGTGGATCTCTTAACCCTGGGTACCCTTAGAAAAAAGAAGGCAATGGGTACAATATATCTTGGCAGCTAACCATTGACTTTCTGTAGAGTGTAAAATTTCATAATTTGCACTTGTCACTTAATGCTTTTGCACTCAATTTTGTGACTGCCGCCACCAGTCATGTCTAGGGGTCATTTTAGGCTTTTAGCCATTTTTTGTGCCTTGAACCCCTAAATGGTGTGCCAAGCAAGCCAACCCAAACACACTCTTATTTTTCCAAACTCTTCCTTGCATTTTGTGCCCCTATGTCCTCAAGAGCACTACCACAAGATTTTATGGTCGTGTGTCCTCCAAGACACTAACACACATGCTAGTGACTTCAATCACTAGCACACCCACACTAGTGTCGCACTTGATTTTTAACTTTCAATTCCCATCAATAGTCAATTTCCACCCTAAGTTGCCACAATACAATTTCTTAACAAGTATTTTGTTTCGGAAATCTATAAGAACATACCTTTCATAATTGGAAAACTCCCTATCACTCTCTTACTCTCTTTTACACTTTCTTGTTTCTTCCAAATGATACTATGTTTTCCTAGTTCCTTATATGCTCATTCCTCCATTACTAAAACCACAAGCAACTACTCCATTCTCAAATTTTATTGCAGACGTATGAACCTCTCCCCTATCGGCACCTATTGAGTCTCTATCTCCCATTGCACTAGACACACCACTACCCCATAGTCAACCTCCTAGGGCTACCTCCTACACAATCTGCATACACCACCATCACTCGTGCACATTAGAGATCATACCCTTGATCTTTTCCAATACTTTGAGGCTAAAACATGTCAAACCAAGTCCCAAACACCATAACCCATTTTTTTCCCCTTCTGACTTTGACAGGTAATATTTCAGTTCTGACAAGGACATTTCAGAATCTGCATGTGTCACAGAAAAGGGATAAATCAGGTGAACAAGTCCTGAAAGTAGCAGAGGCACAACATGACGACAGTAGTGCCTGCTGAAGGTCAATAGAGCAACCTGTAGGTAAAGGGAGTGTCCAATCTGCATACACCACCATCACTCTTGCACATTAGAGATCACACCCTGGATCTTTTCCAATACTTTGAGGCTGAAACATGTCAAACCAAGGTCCCAAACACCATAACCCATTTCTTTCCCTTCTGACTTTGACAGGTAATATTTCAGTTCTGACAAGGACATTTCAGAATCTGCATGTGTCACAGAAAAGGGATAAATCAGGCGAACAACTCCTGAAAGTTGCAGAGGCACAGGACATGACAACAGAAGTGCCTGTTGAAGGTCAAGAGAGCAACCTGTAGGTAAAGGGAGTGTTTAAAGGGTCACTACTGCCTGGCACTCTTCAAAAACCACTGTACCAGTCCAAATCACCTCCTGATCATTCTCCAGTCACCTGTCATCACACAATCAGTCCCGAAAAGAAGATGACACAATTTCTCAACCCTTTTCCCTTTTTCTTATAGATAGATTTTGATTCACAGATCTTGCATTAATATAATTACCATAAATCTGGTTAGATTACTGTTTTATTCTTACATTGCAAGAAATCAGATTAGTTATGTGTAATCAACACATAGTAAAATAATATAACACCTTAGTAACATATATTTTCATCTCACCTTCAAATTGAATTAGAACAATGATATTTGCTAATAATTATTTACTAGGTTACTGTATCGGCAAGAAAACAGGCCCATTCTGGGCATGCTTCGTCCCAAAATCAGTCTCTGAATCAATTCACCTATGGAATCAGGCAGGGTTTGGTTTTGTCATGTCTGAAACATTCAGAATCAGAAAGCAACAAACTCAGATGATTCTAGCCTTGAGGGCACATGGTGTTTCAAAGCCATTTTTTTGTCATGATTCTAGAGTTGGACAACTTTTTCAACACATTTCTTTAACTTCTTGTCTAACGGAAAACCCTAAACACCTGCCATTTCCCTTGTTTCATAAAGTTTAATGCACCACACACGTGCAGGAACAGCAAAGAAAATCATGAACATCTTGTGACATGTTTGACATGCTGCAGGAAAAGCTCAAATGTCTAATCGTGATAGTATTTAGCAACAAATTTTGCGTTTGCTGCTTGGCCGGCATATATCCACATGCCATTTTTAGATCTTCTTGTTTGTGTTTGCTGCTCAGTTGACAAATTTCCACCCTCTCGCTGCTTCAACCAACCTCTTCATATTTAGCAAATTCATACAAGGTTACATCTAATGTATCATAAAGGATTAGTGCATTTATTTATCTAGAAAACTACTATCATCATAATTCCTGTATTGATAACAAGTATATCAAACTGAAAACCATAAATATAACCTAAAACAATGGGACTTTTCCTTGGCCTGAAAAAATGATCATGTACAAGTACTTCTGTTGTCACATGTCATACTTTTGTACCTTTGTTAATCATTGATATCTTTGAACTTGTCAACCCAAACACAAGACCATAAATATAAACAATATAATTATGACTACACAGATGATAATAATAATAAACTAAAGCTTAAGCTAACCAATGATGAGAAGGAAAATGAATTGAGTAATACCTATGTTGCCATTGCCGGTCTTCACAATGACCCATATGACACTGATTACTAATTGTATTATTTCACTAATTAAGTTTCTATTACTGTGAAAATAAATCACTTCCCAAAGTCAAATGAGGTGACCTACTGTGGTAAAATAATCGGGGCTTTCATGACAGTCTTAGCTTCAACTTCCAAGAGACATGTAAGCATTGAAATTGGCTGAAATAACCACATATCCTAATGAATGAAGCTAAGTGCAAGTCCTAAGTTGTTTGACAAAAGAGATACCCCTGAAGGTTACCCCAAGAAAAAGGAAAAAAAGTGCTAAGGAATTTTATAGATTAATTACTTTTAGCAAGCCTTTGTTCAAGTTCATCTCATTTGACATAGCATGACAAGACACTGAGCATGCTGCTGGTATAGCTGTATTACTAGCGGAAACAATAAGATAAGGAAAAAAATCTTACATTCATGGTGGTCTTTTATCATGGCAAGTTCAAGCCCAGATACTGCAGAGAAAACTGCATCCATTCCATTAAACTAACATATTTCAGCAAAGCTTCTATTAAAAAAGAAAATGATATTATTAACTACATAAAAATTTAAAAAACACCAACAATTGTTTCTAAAAATTGGCTGTTCAAATACATAAACCTGAGACAATACAGACCTGAAATTGCTGGAGTTAGTATGCCATCTCCAATTACCATGCAAGTACCAAGGAGAACCACCATCAGCAATGCAGTGTGCAAATTTTTGTGCTTTTCTAGAATCCTTTTTACCCTTGATGAATGCTTTGTCTCAGGTGGGTATTCCAATTTGTATGTGGATACTTCCTCATCAACAATCTGACGGTTTGGCAAAAGACTAACATTTGCATGTCTACACAATAAAGAATATAAGGCAAAAGTCCCACCTACATCATCATTAAAATTAGGGATTGTTAGAGTGAGAACTCATTTGCTTGACATAACACAGCAGACAATTATAGGGTTTCTGCCATTCAAAAGAAACATGCAATCTGATTTACGAAAGAAATTTCTTCTTAGCATGAATAATTGAAGTTGAAGTTAATCAGCGTTAGGCATCTAAGATGGTACCTTCACCATTGTCATCAGCTCTCAGAACTATAAAGACATACTTGAACAAGGGGACCAAAGTCAGGGTCCAAAAGACAAAGGACAAAACGCCAAAAATCTCTTCATTGGACTGTGAGTGCTGAATATCTTCAGCAAAAGTGCTCTTGTAAACATATAGGGGAGAGATACTCAAATCACCATAGACAACACCAAGGCTTTGATAAGCTAGGAACAAAACAGTCTTCCAAGATTGCTTCTGCAGAAAAACGATGAATGAAATAAGTTTAGCCATTGTTCTTGAAGTCAACGATTATGATTTTACAGTAAAGGACCATAAGCATTACAAGAAATGGGTTATGTCCCATATGATTCCACTAGTGATAAAATAATACTTAGTTTAGCAGTGAATAACTTATAAAATGTTTAGTTGGGTACCGAAACAGAGTCACTTTCAGCTTAAACAGAGCACAGTGAAGTAGCTTTTGGATAAAAGTAAAAAGCCTGAGACTCAACAAGTTCACAGCACTTCTTGAAGCCAAGTCTAATTTGGTGAAAAGGACATGAGACCTATTAGCGTTGCATGAAGTAGGTGTGTTCTGATGTTATGTTGGCTGCAATTGTCCGGTAAAAGAAAAGAAAAAAGCATGCACATGATTTTTCATTGTCCTTTATGAACAAGATACAAGACAACACAGCTTTTGCCAGCACCTACTGGCTAACCAAAAAGCATAGGACGTTAGATCCTAGAAAATTTAAAACAGAATTCCTTCAAATGCAGAAAAATCTGGTTTAGCACCATTTTGCACAGATAAGATTACTGAAAATTAATTATGCTAAATAGTATGGAAGAGATTAAATGGAACTTGGTCCACCTACGTTAATGCACTCAGTTTTCATAGAAGTGAAATACAGGTCAGCTAAAATGTCTCAGGTGTATTTTGATGGCATGGATGCTTCCCAAAGTGATAGCTCAGAAGTTTTGAGTCCATGCCAGGAATTCCTCATTTGATAATGTTCAATATCCCAGGACCCATGTTAATGAAGGGTATCTTCTCTCAATCTTTTACTAGGAAAAAAGAAAATCGAAAAAGCAAAAGAGCCAGAGTGTTGTTGAAGTACAATTAAGTTAACAGAGAACGGGAAATGACGGAGAATTCAGCCAGTTTATACAGTTTTATACAAACGGATGTGCTTATAAGCGTTCTTCCCATTTCTAGAGAAAACTCATATTAACTCAGCAACAAAACGACCCTTAGAGAGCCTATGTGGATCACATACTGTACCTTATCCTGAGAGGAAATTATATTAATATACAGTGGGTATCCTTGATCCTTCTGTCTAAATCACCTACATTCCCCTATAATAGTCCCATCTTAACCAAGCAAAACCTTTGTTACTCCTTGTATAAAGTTGCATCCGCTGCCTGTAGCCAAGGCCCAAAACCATGCCCTGTGGCTGTAACTAACATGGTGGAATTTGAATTGGACTGTAACTAACCGATCTTGAATTGCAGACTAATACATAACAAGCATCCTTTACCAAATTATAATGTGGGTGTCAGTCCAATTCAAATTCCAAAGTTTTACCAGGGTGTATAATGTGGGAGACTTAGAATACAATATTCCCTTGCCCAGAGAAGACGAAAACTATAACATGAAATGGGCATGAAAGGTAAAGAAGCGATACATCAACTGACCTTATTAGTGTATTTGTGCAGATCGACTTCACCGGCAGGATTCATGTTCCCGAAAGACAGAACTCAATACAGGAAAGTGGTTATGTATAGTTATTCTGCAATGAAGCTTGAAGCCACTAAAGCTATCAAATCAAAATGTGGATAAGTTTATGCAATCGAAATGTTGGGCAATCAATGTGTTTACAAACTATAGAAGACAAGGTTAAGCGCTCGCCATAAAAATGGCGCCCAGCCTGCTACAACAAATAATAAAGGACTGGCCATAATTCATTAGTGCTGCACTTGCACTGGCCATTAATAATTCTCTAGCTCGTTCGCTAACCAGCACAAGTAAATCATATGGGCATTTGCCGTACTTAGAAAATTTTAACAGTTGGTAGGGTGGTTAGGAAATGTCTTTAATTTTCTCAATTATAGAAGATTTTGTGTCGTGAGTCCTCATTTGGGAAGTAAGAGAAAAATATTGTTAAACGTTAATCACCCAGCTCGAATTTCACGGCCCAGATGATTGCTTGATTGCTTTGGTCAGCGGAATCGGGGAAAATGCTTGAACAGCCGGCACGCCGGCTGTTTACCTACTTTCAGCAATTTATAAGTTGTCATATTATGAAAATATTTTTCTCTCAAGTTTTGTTAGACTGCAGGCAGAGAATCGATCGGAATTGAGGTATTCACCACGAATCGCCAGAGAAAACAGTGTTTCTAGGAACCATGTTTATTTTATTTAAATAAAACAAGATAGAAAAGAGTTATTTAAGAAATTATTACGCCGATAGGCGTATTACAATGGCATCCACCAAAAAGCAAAATTTAATGTAAGGAAAAACTCTTTAGTTTGAATTTGATGTTCAAATGACATTCAGCTGCATAATTGCATTCGTTGTATGTAGACTTTTTTTATTATAGATTTCAAATTATTTTTAAAATAAGAGAAAAATGGATGTTATATCTTTTATAAAAAATTATTTGGAAGAGATTATCTCTTTTCAAAATATTCTAAGATTAATAAAATTCAATTAAACTAAAAAATTTAGAAGAAGACATTTATTTCTCTTAACAACCTATTTTAAAAGATACAAATCAAAAGCTTTTTTACTTAAAATAGTTTATGACTTTTTTGAAATTAGAATTTATTTTACTTTTAGAATGTGAAATGATTTGCTTGCAGTGGAAAAAATAACATAGAATTTAGAAAGGTTGTTTTTATATCTAAGTTTTCAAGATATTATGGATAACTCTCGGGGTATTTTATATATATTAATATTTAATATATGTATGCTAGTTATACGAATATGCCCAAAATTATTTAAGAAATTATTATAAAAAAGAGTCTTGATTTGATTTGATGGAGAAAAGCCCTTAAATAATTTGGTGGGGATTGCGTTTTGCTGCCCACTACATAAATGGTTTGGTAACTTTTTATTTAAATATTTTTAAAAATTAATATTATATGAATAAAAATATTTTTAATAGTCAATAATTTTTAGATTATTATGTACATTAATAGTGTATAACTTGTGGGTGGTAGGGTAGGCTCCCTCTGCCCCTCATTTGGTCATATGTCAAGCCATCACAGGGTGGACATGAAGTGGTGGATGGGACGAACACGGTGTTCGCGGAGTGGCAATGCCGTATCACTCCAAGTCTTTTCAAATTAGCCCAAGGGAGGTGAAGGGGACTAAATTAAGTTAGTTGCTCATGAAGATAGGGGAACCCTTGGCGTCTGACAGGGGGAATGAATGCCACAGGATTCAAAGTGCCATTAGCTTGACACATAGGGCAAGGCAATTATGGAAGCGAAAGCTGAAGAGCCGAATGGCAACTCGCTTCACACGAAGTGATAGTTGTATGTAGGCGGAAGGACGAAGGCCGTAGGATACTGTCATGGCAAGGACAATATGCTCGCTTCGCCATTATCCAGACTCGTGTGCAGAGGCTCAGCTTTACATCTCACGGGCTTATTAAATGTTCTGATGAAGTCATTCTAAATGTATGGTTTTCGAAATCTGGTTTGTCTTTTGTCTCTGTGCAAGGAACGACCATTGAAAGCGTTGCAAATGGCGAGGACGACGAAGTTGAAATTCATCATCTCCATTTCGGCGGTGGGGCTGGAAAGTTTTGGTGTTGATACACCAATCTCGTTGATGGCCACGAAGAGGCAGATAGCATTTCGGAGGTTACGGACCAGAGGTTAAAGCGAATTCTGCTCGAGGATGACCCGATGTCAATAGTAGCTGTCAAAATGGTTTTAGGCAAAGGACACTTGGAAAGAAGGAATTTGCCAAAGACAACGCTCATATGTGTCTCTCTTGGTTTCTAGCAGTAATTTTGGACCTAGACATCTCGAAGGCGGAGGCAAAGGAAATGATGGTGCGTCTCTTCCGTGTTGACTTGCTTGGGTGTCTAGAGAAGACACTAAAAGCGGCTTTCAAAGGCAAAGGAATTCCGCGCCCCGCAAACCTGGACCTCCTATGGGAGACGAATGATGCAGCTAAAGTCTTTCCCTTCATCCTAGACATCAAAGGGCCAGAACTGTCGAGGCATAGAATGATAGCAGCCGTGGTTGTGGAATTTTTGAAGAGAAAGCTGAAGCTTGTGCCAGAGGAGGGATTGGAATGGATGGAAGATTTCATAAGGTTTGCAGAATTAAATGGTTTTATGTGACGCTCGGCCTCTATGTTTGAAGTTTTTTAAGGTTTAAAATTTAATAGCTTGCCAAATGTTGGTTGGTCTTTTAGTCATAGTGCAGTGGAACTGTAATTTCGTTATCAGCTGGATGAGGCTCGGCCTCTAACCTAAATTTTTTGTATCGATGCTTATAGTAGTCCGTTCTTTGAAGCTTGTAATGGGACTGTAAATGTTGAAATGGTGGAATTTTGTCCCGGATTGGAATGTTTTGTTGTTCGGCTCGAAGTCTAGGAAGGACCATTAACCCCTGCTTAGCAGTTGCATGTATACTTTTATAAAATCAATATAAATCCTACCTTGTGTATAAAAAAAAAATAGTGTATAACTTAAGTTTAATAGTCATGATAAATAATAATTATTTAATAATTATCATAAATTAAATAATATTTAAAATATTAAAATATATAATATTTATTAGATGATTTAAAATAATAATAAAATAAATTAATTATTAAAATAATGAATGGTCACTTTTCAAAATTAAAATAACTTAAATAACACAGTAAATTATAATAATTCTTAAATAGAAATTTATGTGTCTATAATTAATAAAATAATTTTATATTATATTTTTCATAATTTTTTAGATAAATATAATTAAGATATTTATATTAAATATATTTTATTGTTGGTAAATAATCTTGAAGTAAAATAAAATACCTCCATACTATATCTCTCATTGTTTTCTAAAATATATATTTAAGATATCTATCTATATTAATACCTTATTTTAATATTTTTATTTATTAAATATTTATTGTCTCTAAATTTAGATTTATAATTTTTCACATTTCAAACAGTTTTCTTTCTCAATCTTTATCATTTAATTATATTAAATATTATGTATTATATAATATTTATTTAATATATGTCATATAATATTTAATATATTATTTTTCTTGTTTCTTTTGGGTCAATACTATCTCGTCTAAATTATTGACAATTAAATTTTGTAAAATAAATAAAAACGAATATCACAAATCTAAAATTTCTTATACATATTATAAACCTTTCATAAATTATACACATTTATAAATTTGTTCCATTAATGTATTTGTGTAAGAAAGACTGTTATAATCTATTCAAATATAGGTGAGGTCATGGAATATTGAAAGTATGTTACAACTACACAAGGGATTCAAAATCTTAGTTTTGTAATATTAAATTTTTAATTTAATAAAATATTTGTTATTTTATACAATATTAAAATTTATGATGACGACACACAATCATTTCTAATATATTTTGAATTAACATTAATTATTGTGATAGAAAAATTATTTTTAGTGACAATATTAATAATATAAAAATGATTATATATTATTTCAAAATAAATCTATTTACTAACATAAAATTAATTGTATAGATATAAATATTAAAATTATTTATTTATAAGATAACTTCACAATAATTTTTTAAAGATTGAAATTATTCAAAAGAATGAATAGACAATTCTATTTTTTTTAAAGTCAATAAATATAATATTTTAATCATATTTATTTTAAAAAATTATTAAATATATTATAAAATAATATATATATTTTTTATTTTTATTTACTTAAAACTTATTTTTTTAATTACTTTTAATTATTCAATAATTACTTTATAATTTAATTGTGAAATTATTTATTTAATTAATAATTATTTTTTATATTTTTAAAGAAAAATGTACACATTCAAAAATTGAGGAAAATTGCTTAATGATTCTTTTACTATTTGTAACACCAAAATTAAGAAAATTTATTTAAAAAAGGAAGAAAGACAAAAATGTCACCATCAACCTAAATCGTATCACCCACAAGAAAGGTTTGTTTTAATCACCATAACATACAAGGAATGTAAAAGGGAAGCATGGCCTATAATATTGGTTACATATACCGCCATTTGCATAGGTTAGAGCCTATTAAAGATTCTTTATAGGTAAGGACTGCGGGCGTTTTGATGCCTCTGTTTTCTCCCCATACTTTTTGTTTGATCGCTTCTTCTTTTCTTTTAAAAAACTACAATTGATTATAATGTGTATTTTTTAAATCTATATGATTTTTTTTGGTAGGTGATGTCTATGGAGTCAACAGAATGAACATTTGTATGTATTTTGAATTTTCAATTAATTATAGTACGTAGATTTTGAAGGAGAGATGTTTTTATCATAAATGAGTATCTATGATGTATGAGAGAGCTATAAGATTGAGTTATACTAGTTGATGAGCACGAAACATCTTTGAATGAAGATAATGGAGCACTTAAGTTGGTGAATAGATTATGATGAGTTTAAGATAGGTGTAAGGAATATGTTACTTTAGCTTGTGGACTCATCTTAAATTTGAGTGTTTGATTTTGATAATTTCAAATGTTGTTTTTCATATTTATCAAGTGCTCCATATGTTTGTTTCACATTTCAATTTTGTAAATATTGTTATACTACTAAAGTATTTCTAGATAAGTAGTGAGTATTATCTTCTACGAAGGCTTAAACTTGAATTTGTATTGTAACCCTCTTTGTGTTGTCAATAATACAATTGGTTCAAGATTTGGTGTTTGGATTTTTTTTGTGTGCTTACTCTCTATGTTAAAAGAGTATATCTTTTATATTTACATCTCTCCTCTTAGATTAATTATGTAAGTTTTATCCAAATTCCTTTCAATGACAAGTAATAAAATATTGTGTAAAATTGGGTCCATTCCATTAGTTTTGTCATCTATTTACTTGCTTAAACCAAAGTTTGTATTGTAACCCTCTTTATGTTGTTGATTATATAATTGATTCAAAATTTGGAGACTATTTTTTTCCAAATGAGTTTTTCCAGTATATATCTTTTTATTTTGGTTGTGTGTTCACTCTTTGTGTTTAAAATTGTTATCTTTTCTATTTGCACCTCTCCTCTTAGATTAATTGTGTAAAAATTTATCCAACATCCTTTCATTGCCAACTAGAATAATATTGTATAAAGTTGGTCTCATTCCCCCCTAGCTTTGCCATCTTATATCTATAAATACTTACTCATATTCTATATTGACACACTCTTATACATTTGTCTAATGTGTCTATTCATCACACATACTTATGCGCCTACTCCCATCTAGTCTTTTGCCGCTTGGATTAAGTCATTATCTCATTCTTATAGACGTGGGGTGACCTCATGGTTACAAACTTGTCTATGTCCAATCTAGATTTCAAATTTTAAAATTTGTCAATTGGTCCCCTCTACCCTTCTACGTTGAGCCAACTAAACACACTTTTAATTTAATTTCATGTTATGCGCTAACATTGAAAGACATCAAATACATTCATTCTAATCATGGAATAATCGCCTAATCACCTAATCATACTAAAAATGTATTTATTAATAACCCCACTCCCCAATTCTTAAAGCAAAGCAGTAGAAATCAAGAGAGGTTACAAAATAGAAGTTTACATATTACCAAGACAAATGAGCAAAGGACATAATTGTCATCATGAATCTATCTTAAAACTGCAAACTTTTTCTCTTATAAGTAATCAATACAAAACTTGGATAATTGCACTAACAAAAAGATATTGTTTTCAAGTCTAATATCAAGAATATTCCAATATCTCATATTTGGCATCATTTTTTAATTAATGACTAAAGTATTGCCCTTCCATTACATACTTTTTTAATCTAGCCATTCCAATTGTTAAATCATTAATACTCAACCACAATTAATTAATCTAGATTGATTTATACACATTTGTATATATTTAGGAAAACACAATTTCTTTTGTCCAACCTAGACATATATATTAGAAAATAAAAATAAAATTCTTTTACAAATTATCAAATTATTAATCCTTAACTACAACTATACATGTAAATTCATTTATACTTATTTATATACATTTTAACATAAGTAGATTTGCAATTATTCATATGTAATTAGGAAAATCAAAATTCCTTTGTGTAACCACACACACGCGCACACACACACACACACACACACACACATATATATATATATATAATATTGTAATGGAGTGAATTTGCACCCCTTGCAAATTCTCCATTTACACCTCCTACCTTAGAAAAATTAAACCCAACAACGCTTTTCCACTTCATCCACTCGCTTCCCACCCACTTGGCGATTATCCGTAGTGTCGGTAGGGGAATTTTTGTTGGGGATGATAGCGTGGCACGTTGTCATCTTGACAAGATTCCCACCTCTCTAGAATCTATAGAGGCGATACACTTCTCCATTGGCAACGATGTGTAACGCCCCTGCACCCTTGATCGACCTCAAACAACTCTTTTGGGTTTCTATTCATGCTAAAAACATCACATTCTTCATTGATTTGATCTTTTGGGATCTCCTACACGTTTCTCAATCACACTTGTTGCTACACATTCCATTTTTCACAACATTCTCCATTGTTGAAGCTCCAAAGCGTTACTCTGTTGGTTTTTCTTCTCACATTGTTGCGACAACGGTGGCACACAAGCTTGTGAGCTCGCATCTCCCTTCACGTGCTCGAGGGCACCTTTCTTTGGAAGGTGATAGCCATTTCTTTTAGCATTGTCATTTGATTTTAGAGCATAGTGTTGTTACCATTGCTTGGCAGTACTTTCTTTCAGTACGTTTTATATCATACTTTTTTTCTATCATGGCTATTCTGGTTGTCCGTGGAGATGGGAACACTGAAACAAGGGTTTGACTACAGCAAGCCTCGAAACAACCACAACATTTTTCCCCCTTCTGTTGTGTGTAGGTGATCGTGTTCGTGTGGAGCTTGTGAGAGGCTGGACCGCTAGTGAGTTGCATTTCTACCACCTTTATTCTCATCAACTTTCATTTCCTAAGTTAAAGTACTCTTCTTGTTACTTTCAATAGTTTTGCTATTTCTCAATTTTCATCATATTACTGTTTTTATCAGGTAGTTAGTTGATTCCCTGCTAATCTTAGTTGTCCTACATACTTTATGTTCGTATGGACACCAACGCCCGCCCAGGACGTCAACACGTCGCATTGTCATCCATCTTCTGCGCTAGGGTCCTTTAGCAAAGAGTTGCCTAGATCATAGTTTTGGCTCGGGAATTTGCTCACCTAATCCCCTAAAACTCTCGGGTTGATAAAAGGATAGTGGCAAGTTAATTGCCCTTCCTTTTCACCCTCCTAAAACACCAAACTTACCTTGAACAATCCTTAGCGTGAGGTAGATCAAGGCAGCTGATCGTTTTAGACCCTCCTATGACCTAGGGTCCTGAGTAGTCGATCCCCCTCTATAATAATGTAGACTACTTAGTTTTTTTTTTTAATTATTTAAAAGGGTAAACGCTTTTGATCTGAAGTTATGAACTTATCTTCAATAGAACACGTTTTTTATGGCAAACACTTAACCTTGTCATTTAATGCTAGTACATCACCACACCTTGCTTATAGAATCAATACATCATATGTACATTGTAACAACAATTCAATCTGGCAATCTTGCATCCATAATCATACCAAGATATTTCTACCATTTCTCTCTTATGGAAGTTATTGTGTCTTACAAGTGATCTTAGAGTGTTGAGGAGTTGACCATAAAATCCTACAAAAACAAAGTACAATTACAATTTATTGTGATAATTAAAGTGCAATCTTCCTAGCAAAGAACTAGAATTTTCATTTCAGGACCAAACATATAGATGTCCAATACCATTTTGTGAGAGATAAGATTAAGGATGCCAAAGTGAAACTCGAAAAGGTGTTAACTTTAATGAATGTTGCAAATGTATTAATCAAACCCATGAGCATAGAGAAGTTTAAATGTGTTCAAAGTCTATTGGCTTATTAGCCCCTAATAGTTGATTCCATGATGGTATGTTACCCCTTGGCTCATGCAAGATATTCAACAAGACCCTACACTTTCACCTCTCACTGTAAATAGCCTTATCTTCGTTATTCACAAGAACAATCTAAATTCTTAGGATTTCACTCTCTTGGAATATACTTCAAGTGCAAATCTATCCTCTAGGCTAATCCACACTACCATGGTCTATATTTTGAAGTCAACTCATTCAAGAGTTGACCATTACCATGATCAACTTATGCACCAAAACACCTCAAGTTGAGCATCTAGGACATTGTATTTGTAGATAGTCCTAAGCTATTAGCTCATCAACAACAATGATTATTCAATATGAAATTAAAACATCTATATCATTGCACAACCAAATACATCACATCAACTTTATAGACACTTACATTGTTTATTTTTTATGCTTCATAATAAAGTAAAATCAAAAGCAAACAAAGACTAAAATTTAAAGCAATTCCTAAATTGTACACAAGACATTTTGATTCATTTTCATATCTAATAAAGCTTATACTCATAAGATATCAAATAGATAGAAGTATATACCTAAAATTTGTTATTAAAGATAATCTTTGAAGATATGAAGTATAAAAGCCTAAATAAATGAACTAGCTCCAATATTTGAATATTTTCATATTAAAGCATAATAATATTTTTCAAAAAAATTATCAAAATTATTGTATATTTTTATTATATAATTACAACTTAAATCAATATTATAAAATGCTTGACAAAAGCAACTATAATCCTAATAAACATGCAAGCAAGAAACTATTGAAAGTTGAATTAAATTATATTGACTTAAATCATATCAAATGTGCTTGTAAAAAGTTTTAAGTTGATTGTAAGAAAAAGGTCATACCTAAGCCTAGAAAATATATAATAGATTATTTTAATTTTTAATTATATTTTATAATAAGAATATTTAGGGGTTGGGGCCCTAGTTCGGTTGGCTAAATCTTTCCTATTGCAGGAGGTTGGTCACGAGGTCTAGTCTCCCCCACCCCCGTGGTACCGGAGGGCGTGTCGCGCCAGCGCCGCCGGTCACGTTAAAAAAGTTTACCAAGCGCACTGCAGTTTATAGGGGGGTCGTGCTACCCGATTCCTGCAGCCTAAAAAATAATAATAATAAGAAGAAGAATATTTAATTTTAATAATTAAATTTCATTTTTAATTATATATATTTGGATTTAAATAAAACCATTACATATTTTAAAATATATTTAAATGATTTTGATAAAAAGAAGACTTAAAAATAATTTTTTCATAAAATATTATTATAGTAAAAATTGTAAAAAAAAATTGTACTTAAAATATGCTACTAAAACATTGTTTTGTCAAATAATTAGAACTTTCTTAGTTCTTTAATTAAATTTTATAGTTTTGTTGGATTCTTCTTTAATATGTTTAAATTAGTTTTAGGATTATTTTCTAAAATGATTGTTATTTTAATAATTCCATTTGGTAATAATTAGATTGATTTAACAATAGATTTATGTAAATTAAAGTAGAGGTCATATGTTTAAATTCTAAGGGGATTAGGGTTGAAAGTCTCATTTAGATAATATACAAGGTAAATGAAAATTAATTCCCTTGACAAAATGTTTATTAAAAAGGGTCTAACAAACCAAATTGATGTCACTCCATAATAACTTATAAATCTATCTTTCTTGTTATAGTTTATGTTGATATTAATCACAAGGAAACATATAAAGCACCTAACCATCTCTAAGCAATTGTTTGTATGGGGTCTCGAGATGACTAGTAATTTTATCAAAATCCATTGCTTTAAGTTTTTCATCCTCTTAACATCGTTTCCAAAGCACACGTGTCTCTAAGCAAATGTTAATATGAGGTAAAGCAACTAACAAAGTACATAAGCAACTCCAAGCACTTTTTAATATGGAGGAACAATGGCTATTCAAAAATTCTACATAAAAGCAAGTTTCATCCTCTAACATCTTTTTAGAAGCATACAAACACCTCTAAACAATTGTTAATATGGTTAAGAAACAAGCATCTCTAGATGATTCTTACTATGGAGGATGAAAGTTGACTATATGAAAATCCATTGCTTTGGGTTCACCCTCTACTACCTTTTCCAAAGTACACAAGCACCTCTAAGCAATTGTTAGTATGGAGTTAAGGGAATTGATAAAGTACACAACCACCTCCAACAGAGGAATGATGATTATTTGAAAATCTATTGTTTAACTTTCATCCTCTTAACCTATTTTCCAAATTATACAAATTTCTCTAAATAATTGATAATATGGAGAGGAATGTTTTATATAAAAAATCTATTGCTTTTGGTTTTTCACCTTCTAGCATCCTTTTCAAAGTGCACAAACACCTCTTAGCAATTATTAATAGAGGAGCAAAGAACTAAAACAATACACAAGCACCTCCAAGCAATTGTTAATATGGATGAAAACCTATTTAAAATTCTATTAGGAAGAAATGTTTTACATGAAAATTTTTTGCTTTAGATTTTTCAACCTCTAGTATTTTTTCCGAAGTACACAAACACCTCTAAGCAATTGTTAGTACGAAAGCAACATACACAAACACCTCTAAGCTAGAAGAAAATTGAAATATCAATATTAAAGAGCTATGCAAAGGAGCTAGAAGGAAATGGTAAAGATTAGACTGCACAAGGTTTTTGAGCCATGATACTTACAGATGGCAATAGAAGAACAGAGTTGGACAGAATAAGTTTTGTAAAGCCACGACACTCATGCATTCTCCTAACACATTTTCTCCAATCTATATAAAACGGGATCAATCCACTTGACTGAAAATGTCTCTTCCTTTGTTACTTAATTTTTAAAACCGCGGATAATTTAATAGATACAATCCAATAATTAAATTTTAATTTTAAATGGAAAAATTTGAGATTATGTGATCATTGATTAGTCACAAATATACCACATAATTACTTTTCTTTTTTCATTACAATAACAATATCTACAATTCAACAATTATTTAAATTTTTAAAATATCTTAAAATAATATTGGAAATAGTAACCTAAAAATAAATTCTAACAGTTTAAACATTATCTACAAAAGAATTTTACTAAACTATTGCATGGGACCCCTGCTATTACAGTGGGCCATAAATTATCAACTGTTACATTTTAACAGCTTTAAATGTGTCGCTTTATGGACGGTTACTAGAACACGATCAAATTGCTAGGCCAACAGCAGGAAAAGCCGCAATTTTTTTATGGGCACACCATTAAGTGGGTTAAAGAGGGATATAAATGCTCACACCAGGGGGCAAAAAAAAAAAAATAGTTTGTTCATGGAATTGAGAGCTCTGCCACTGTATACGTTGAAATATGTGAAGTCGAAACTAATGAGTTTTACAGGATAACTACAGGAGGACTATAACTATGACCATTACAAGAAATGG
>VDFB02000015.1:441883773-441976612 GCA_007258455.2 Sequoia sempervirens
TATTTCATGAATTATAGCAAACTGGATATTGATAGACAAATTTGGGTTCTAGAAAAGCAAAAGGTAGACACAAAGGTACTTGAGTTGTGAATTTGATCTTGATTTTGTTGAACAAGGCCACCCAAGGTTCCCTTATCTGAGTTGAATTTTATTAGATCTAAAAAATTAATCCTCTAGCTCTTTGTTTGTGGATTCTTCCTTCCAGATCTTACTGTCAGATATCCGTTTGTTACTGAGATAATTGAGTTTCTATATCTTGTCAAGTTGTAGGGTTTGATTGCATCAATGAAAAAATAGTCTTCAATCTTCCTCCAATCTTCTTTAGATTTGTAACCTACACATTCAAAGAGAGAGGAAGGGTTGTGCCATATAGGTTCTTACCTCAACTAAACCCCATGTTGGTATTTCTACCTCCACAATGCAAGAGTTGATGATAAAGAGAGCTTATCCTTTTAAGGGATAGAGGCTAAATGATAAATGAATGATGATTCAACAATTGGATGCAACTCACCACTTAAATTTGATTTCCTTGAAAGATTGGAGTCATGTAGTTCTCCTCAAGGCTTGATTGCAATTTGTCTTGAAGACCTAGAAGTGTTAGTCCTCACAAATAAAATGTATGCATAAACATCAACAAACTCACATAAATCTTGACATGATGCTTTAACAATGAAATGCTACAATAATTCTGCTCTCGACTACTCTTGACTTGATCTTGAAATATAATAATTGCTCAAAAAAATGCTTGATAATGATTCTTCTCCTTAATTGAAATTATGAAAATACTTGTATTTTTATGGAATTAATCTAATTCCCTACAAATTAAATCCTTATACCTGACATTTAGGATTTGAAATTCAAATAATAAATTGCCAGCCTTGACATATTAAAATTTGGGGCCAAACTAGGAGGACAAGGCTGCCAAGGGCACCCTTGTCCAAGCCCTACTTTTCGAGATGTGAAGTATCGGGGATAAAATATTAAATTCCCACGTGGCACTATCCACACAATATTGGTCCCACTGGACCATATACTGTACAATATCTCTATTGTGCAACTTAATGTTGCACCAATCAAGAATTTGAGTGGGCTCCACCAACACCAATCCTGGATCATGTACCTGTAAAGCATGTCAATCAAGTATATGGGTGGTGTTAGGATGATACAACTTAAACATAGACACATGAAACACATTATGGATTTGAGTAAGAGAAGGAGGTAGAGAAAGTTTGTAAGTAACTAGGTTGATCACTTCCAATATGTCAAAAGGACCCACAAATCTCAGTGCTAGTTTGGAAACTTTCCCAAATGATATGGAACTCTTATGAGGTTCAACCCTCAAGAATACCTTATCTCTAGCTGAAAAATGCTTGAAAGTTCTATTCTTATTTGCATAAATCTTCTATCTATCTATTGCTTCGTTCAATCTCTCCTTGATCATTTTCATTTGATCATCCATCTCTCTAAGAATCTTTTGGCCAATTACGATTCTATCTTCCATGTTATCCTAACTGATAGGTGTGTGACGCTTTCACCCATAAAGAGCTTCAAATGGTGTCATCCCTAAAGATGCATGGTAGGAGTTGTTATAAGAAAGCTCCAACAATGAAAGATACTCTTCCCACTTGTATTGTTGATCCATACAATACATTCTAAGTAGATCTTCAACTACCTGATTCACTCTCTTTGTTTGTCGATTTGTTTGAGGGTGGTTTACTAAACTAAAATTAAATCTTGCTCCTAACATTGTATTCAATGTTGTCCAAAATATAGATGGCATGTGAGTATCTTGATCTAATAAGATCATCTTAGGTACTCCATGCAAATGAAAGATCTCTTGGAAAAATCTCTTAGCTAATGTTAATGAACCATCCTTAAGATTTCCTGGAATGAAGTGTGCTATCTTAGTCAACTTATCCACAAATACCAAAATGATATCATGCTTTTTCTTGGACATAGGCAACCCTTGAATGAAATACATACTAATCACTTTCCATTTATACTCAGGTATGTCATTTGGGTACAAAAGCCTTGCG
The DNA here is from genome assembly GCA_007258455.2 of Sequoia sempervirens. Lineage (NCBI taxonomy): Eukaryota > Viridiplantae > Streptophyta > Pinopsida > Cupressales > Cupressaceae > Sequoia > Sequoia sempervirens. Next base: position 441,885,810 of record VDFB02000015.1, read on the forward strand.
AGATGTACATACTCAGCCTTGACTTGTTGACACTCTAAGCATCGAGCCACATATTCAATTACATCCTTCTTGAGTCTTGGCCAAAAGTATAGAGATCTCAATTATGTTTTCATCTTGGTTACTCTAGGGTGCCCCAAATAAGGTGCATTGTGAATTTATTCTAGGATCAACTTTCTCAAATCCCCTAAGTTTGGAATGTACATTCTTCTTTGGTATCTCAAAATTTCATCTAATTCCAATGCATACCCACCAAAATGATGGCCTAAGGGGTTCTTCTCTAAGGATTGCTTTACTCTAGAATAGTTCTCATCTCCTTGTAGATTGTGAACTATTTGTTGTCTCAAGTTAGACCTTGTAGTAGTTATGGTTACTAGATGCCTTCTTTTGCTAAGAGCATCAACTATTATATTTTCTTTCCCCTCAATATACTACCAAAATCATATTCACTAGGGAATTCTAACCATCTCCTTTGTTGAGCATTGAAAGTGGGTTGTGTGAAAATATACTTGAGTCCTAGGTGGTCTATATTTAATTCAAAAACTTCCCCAAGAGGGAATGTCTCCACATTTGTAGTACATGAACTATGGTTGCTAACTCTAAGTCATGCAATGCATAGTTCAACTCATACTACTTCAACTTCCTTGATTCATAAGCCACCACTTGCCCATTCCACATTAGAAGTCCTCCCACACCTTCTCCTAATGCATCAGATATCATTATGAATTGTCCATTTAGATCAGGTATAGTCAAAATTGGAGTTGCAGTGAGCTTTTCCTTCAAATTTTGGAAAGCTTGCTCACACTTGTTAGTCCATTCAAATCTTTTTCCTTTCTTTTGCAGTGAAGTATCGGTGTTGCAATTCTCGAAAACCCTTCTACAAAATCCCTATAGTATACTGCAAGTCCCATGAAGCTTTGAACTTCAATTACATTCAATGGTATAGGCCAATCAACTATTGCCTTGATTTTCTCTAGATCTACCACAATCCCTTCTCCTGAAATGATATAGCCTAGATATGCACCTTATCTTGATAGAAGGCGCACTTGGATATCTTCCAAAAAAAATTCTCTCCCTCAAGTGTTGTAACATTCTCCCTAAATAATTTTCATGCTCCTCAATATTCTTGGAGTAAATTAAGATATCATCCAAGAATATCAACATAAAGTCATTTAAGCAATCTTTGAATACACTATTCATTAAGTTCATGAAAGCTACGGGAGCAATGGTTAACCCGAATAACACTACATTGAATTCGTAGTGGTCATAATGAGTCCTAAAATTTGTCTTGGAGATGTCCTCCTCTTTAATCCTCAATTGGTGTTTTTTGGATCTTAGATCCATCTTAGAGAACACTGTAGCCCCTTTCATTTGATTAAAGAGTTGATCAATTTTTAGAAGGGGGTACTTATAATTGATAGTTTCCTTGTTCAACATTTTATAGTTAATGCACAAGTGCAAACTTCTATCCTTCTTCATAAAAATGAGTGGCGCACCCCACAATGACACATTAGGTCTAATAAATCCTTGGTTCAATAGTTCTTGGGCCTTCATTTCATATAATTCGGTAGTGGTCATCCTATAGGGAGCCTTGGATTGAGGTTTAGTTCTAGGTAGCAACTCAATAGAAAAGTCAAATACCCTTTTTGGTGGCAACTCTCTAAATTCCTTTGGAAACACATCCTAAAATTCTCTTAGTCATCAAGTATTGGATTCATAATATCAAAGTAACTAATGTGAATGACATAAATGGAACATCCCTTCCTTTGGGCCTTCTTTAGTTGTATAGGTGAAAATTATCTATTTCAAAGGTCTTGAAAAGCCTTGAATCTCAACATGATTCCCAAAATCATCCAAACATATTTCAATCTTACCTTCATAATTTACTATAGACTTGTGTTTAGTCAACCAATTAATTCCCAAAATCACATCATATGTTCCTAAGGGAGCTACGTAAAGGCTAACTTGAGTCTAAAAACTGGGAAGTTCTAACTCACTATAAGAAATATAAGAATCCACCCTCTTTTCTACCTAATTTTCATACTAAACCATCCATGAATTAACTATGTGTCATGGTCTAATTGCTAACTTTGAAACCATTTTTGGATCTACAAAGTATTCAGTTGCTCTAGTATCAAATAATATAGAAACAGGTTGGCCATAGAGCTTATCAGTACATTGAATTGGTGTGGCTTGGAGGTCAATCTATCAGTCATCTACAACTACATGGATTTGATGTTGAGGTGCATGTTTCTCATTTCTTTCCCTTCATCCTCTCAAACGTTGAGGGAAAACATTGGCATAGTGCTCTCCTCCACATACAAAGAATCTGCCACATGGTGCTCTTGGTCCTTCAGGCCTATCCCTCCTATTGTTGTTGTTGTTGTTGGTCCTTTTATTTCCTCCATTATGATTCCCTTCTGCTTTATCTTGGGAATTTTGGCTTCACTTCATGTTTTTGATATGTCGATTTTTGCCTCCTTATTGGTTATTATTTTGAAATTTCTTATTTCCAAAGCTAGATCTAACATCTTGGTTCTTGCGGTAGTTAGCCACCTGCTGAAGTTTTTGCTCTTGTTTTTGTTAGCCTTCTCAAGAAATTCATCCATAGTCAAAGGGTTATGGATGTCCACATCTACTTCAATCTGAAGATGAACTTCCTGATTCAAAATCACTCATCCAACTGATTTTGCTCGGTACATACTTAAGAAAACTGGTGAAATTTTTCCCAATAGTGATTCATCGCCATGTTATCTTGAATCAAATTCTAGAACTCTGCCATCTTCTTGTCAAAGAAGAGTTGAGCTAACCACCTCTTCCTAAAATGTTGAAGAAATATTTCCCAAGTTGTCTCCCGCAGTGGTAGCTTCTTTTCAACTTTTTCATTGTCCCACCAAGTAGTTTCTTCACCAATGAGTTGATATGCATCCCAAATAGTCTTAGTCTCATTGGATAGATTCCTAAGTTCAAATTACTTCTCCATCTCAATGATCTAGGCTTCAACTCCGTCTTTGATGGTTTTGCCATCAAATTTGGGTGGTGCAATCCTCTTAAGTCCCTTACCTAGTTCTTCTTCAATCCTTTCCCTATGATTTTCATAGTCTTCATTCCCTTGATTTTGTTTCTCTTGGTTCCCTCTAACCTCTTATTTTAAGTTGTTCATCATGTTCCTTGTTTCATTCAAAAGGTTGAGGATTTGGTCCAACCTATCATTTTGCTTATTGTTGCTTGGTTTACTATGGTCATTGTTCCTAGTTTACACCATGGTTGGTTATGAAATTGCATGTGTCAAGTTTTCCATCTTATCATAGTAGACAAAGGTCCTAGTGTTAAACCTAGATCTTTGATACCAAAATGTAAGGTTCAAAACCCTAAACTATCTCACAAAAATAAAAAGTAACTCATTTTCACATGAATATAGAAATGAAATGAAACATCTTCAACATATACAAATGTCATATTACATCTCACATTTAAAAGTGTCCAATCCATACTATTGAGTGCAAAAAATAAGGTACATCATTGCATGAAGTACTGCCTAGTCAAGTAATATAGAGTACAAGATATGATTTATGCAAGAATATGACTTAGACTCTCATGCCCATTTGGTCATAACAATACAAGTAAAGATATAGAAGAAACATAATCATTGGAGAGTCTTTAGTTGCCACTAACCCAATGGTGATCTACAAACCAAGAGACAAGAACATGTCTCAAGCGCTTTTCTACCCAACCGCAAAGCTTATGCTTTCTCAAAATTCTTCTTAATATGAAGAATACCTAACCTTGCATGAGAATCCTAGAAACTTGGAAATAACCGACATGATGGAGTCTAGGGCAACCTAATATATCTACATGTATTTCACATATGAACATGTTATTCCCTACTATCAAGATATGGTAGAGAGAATAAAATAGCATCCATCTATTTCAATGGTACACATAGCTTTGGGCAAAGCAAATAACCATAAATGGTAGGTAGATCTAGAAAATAAAATCTACTTCCCTCTATTAGCCCATATTCGACACTCATTCTGGAAGGTAAAGCCGAATCACATATAAGAAAATAACATACATATATCTTTAATGTTCACAAAAATAAATAACCCTTTTCTTTCATGAAAAATGATTATATATGAAGGTCTTTGTTATTTAATCCTTTCGTGCATAATAACAATAAAATGTATAATTGACATGCAATTCACTTTTTGACATGCAATTTTACTATTGACATACAACTAAATTATTGACATGCAATTCTAACTAATTTTTGATGTCATGCAGGTTAACTCCATGAGGAACCAGTTCACTACATATTCAATGTAATATAAATCAAATCCATAACAATTAAATGACTGTTTCATATTATTCAATTTTACAGTTTTACTGTATAACCATCATATGACAAAAATAAAATAAAAAATTTCCATAATTATCTTGATAGTAAGTACTCTATTTTTACATATATACTATTGTTACTATTGTTTTTAATATGTAGAGACTATGGATTAGCACAATCACGATCTTTCCATTCATTCAGGCGTGATAAACTCACACCACATACATATACATATATGTATATGTATATATTATAATATATATGTGTGTGTATATATATATATTATATATATAACCCAATTGATATGCATGATTTTTTATCATGGGCATAAACATCAACCAACCGCAGATATTTCTGAAATTGGGTCAATTCTCAGAGTTGAGATTGAAAGTGGGATTGAAACTGAGCTTGAGATTGTGGAGCTTATGTGTGCCATTTTGTTAAGGAAATTAGATAACTCTGAGGTGACATACAAATCTGTTTTAGTGTTGTGTATTTAGAAAATTGGAAGTCGACAAAGGTTCAACTCCAATGCAATGTTTCTATGAATGAAAGTCCATGCAATAAATAATCGAATCCCACTTGATTGTTACTAACATGAGGTATGCAACTGTAATATGCAACGCACAAATTCTTGAAAACAACCACGGATATTCTTAAATATGGTCGATCCTTGGGTCCATGTGTTGCAGATGATTCGATATGAGTACACTTAGTTATATTCAGGTCTACAAATATTGAATTTATGACTCAAGAACTATTTTTAAATGTCAATGAAAACCCATAAACAACCAATCTAAAGACAAATTCATAGTCTGATGATTAGGTGTCGCTCTTAAGGGTTAAGGATGATGATTTAACCCTAAAAGAATATTTTTTTTTGGTGTTTTTCATATTTTTGTCCATATTTGTCAAATTCATAGATTTAATCGATCAAGAGAGAATTCAAAGAAATAAAATTGAGGCAAACCTATCAACAAAATTTATTTATTGTAATTGAAAATTTTTATGAAAAGTTGTTTTAATAGAGCCCTTGATTTTTAAGATGAAAATACGAAATTATGGACATGATTGAAAGAGAGAGATATAGCATACTCACCTTGGGGTATATTTAGCAAATATGTAGCCTAAGATAACCGAGAATGCAAAGCACAACTCTAGCAACAAATTTTCTTCCAATTGTTGTACCACTTGGAGATTCAACCTCTATACTCAATCCTTGAAGATTCTGCCTCCAAAAATAGAGATTTGGTCCGCCTTTTGTGAGAGCAACTTCAACCTATTCATGTAGAGATACTTCAGCCTATGTTTGTATTTAATTTCTATTTTTGGATCCACCTCTTCATGGATATTTGTAACTTCTATGGTTTTCATATTTTCATGAATAGTATTCAACTCCAATCAAGTGCCTCTTTTATTTTTAGAACTAAACATTCTCCTCATGCTAGGATCACATGCTTTATCATGCAAATAATTTGTTTTTTTTTTAATTAATTTAAATTAATTTTTAATTTGAATTTATAACTTATTTAATAATTTAATTTTATTTTCCTTTTTAATAATAAATTTTTATATATAAATAATAATATTATTTTAATATATAAATATAAATAATATTTTTTTTGAAAAAGGGGTAAAAAATTTATTGAAATCAAGAAATAAACATTACAAAGGAATCAAGAAACTCATAGGCTCCAAAGAAAGATAGCCCAAAAACACATAACGAAGACAAAAACTACCAACCACACTGCCACAACCACCTTATCCAGCCATATCATTAGCAATGACCCTCTCTAATTCATGACAATAATTAGGGGATAACTGTCCCCACTCCTCAATCTTCCATTCATCAACATGCTCTGAAGCCCACTTAGCCAAGCAGTCAACAACCCTATTCCATTCACACAGAATGTGGGAAAAGGACACCACTTCCAACATATAGAGCACATCTGTAAAATCTGTCGAACCACCAAAGCCAACTGCCAATTAACCTCATCCACCTTTTGCTCGTGCAACAAATTAACAACATTATGTGAGTCAAATTCATAGATAATCCTACGCCACCCCAAAGCACAAGCGCACTCAATAGCCCAGAGAATCGCCAACCTCTCCATAAGGTCGTTAGAATGTTTCCCTTTGTGAATGGAGAAAAAGAAAATAATCGAGCCATAACAGTCTCTTCCAACTTCACCAATCCCAATAGGCCCAAGATTACCCCTAGAGGAGCCATCTGTATTAATCTTCAGAGCATCCATTGGAGGAGGCAACCATCTTCCAACCCTTTGAACCTTCTTTTTAGCCTGCCTACCTCTTCTGACATAGGAAGAGACAAAAGTCAACCCTTGTAAGCCCAATCTGTTCACAATCTCATCATCACTCCTTTCCAAAGGATAAGCCACATCACATTTGGCTTCCATTGTCTCTTGGATCATACCAAAAATTATGTGCCAAACCTACTGAGCCATCAACCTATCCCCATGAAAAATCCTACAATTCCTTTTCAACCAAATTTGCGAAAGGATGAAAGTAGGACCAATGCACCACACAATCTAGAAAAAAGATGCCTGGGAAGGGGGTCTTCCTAGACTACTCTAGAACTCAACCAAGGAAGAAGCATAAACACAAGGATGTTTCCAAACACCCCACCAAAAACTCCAAAGCAACATAGAATAAAAGCAACGAAAAAACAAGTGGGAAGAATCCAACTCATTGCAGCCGCATAGAGCACAAATAGAGGGACCCTGGAATCCCTGCTTCTAAAGGTTCTCTCAGGTCAAACATCTATTCCAAGCTAGAGTCCACACGAAACAATTACACTTTAGCCATGAAAACTTGTTCCACACATGTTTCCACCAAGGAACCTCCACCCCCCAAACTTACGAGCTAGCAACTCCTAATACCCACTAGCCATAGTGAATGCACCCTTGGGATCAGGGCTCCAGGAAAGAGTATCCTTATCCCAAAGGGAGCTATAGTGTCTACTAGTCAAAATATTTTGAAGCTCGACACAATCCTCCTCCAACCTAACAACAAACCACTCATAAGGATCCTTCCACCTAGCCACCTCCATCTACCCACATAGATAAGAATTCTTAAAATCGATCACCCTTGACCAGCCAGCCTCCAGGAAGTACTGGCAAAGATTCAACAAATTAGGATACTAGCGCAAAATGGGGGGAAATCCATCCCAAGAATCCAACCAAAAGAGAGCTTCATCCCCCCTATTACATATCCAGAACAAGCCTTCCTTGATCAGTGCAACCCCTTTCTTGAGTGTTCCCCAAATCACAGAACCTTTCCCCGCCAGAGGATACCTAGGAATCTCCTCCTACAAAACTCCTAGAAGGTACTTATAAGATAAAATCTTGTCCCAGATATGATCCGGCTCCACACACCACCTCCAATACAAATTTTCTGCCAATGCCAACCCAAACCAAGTCAACTGCCGCAAACCAAGACCCCCAAACTGCTTCGGACTACACACAATATCCCACTTCACAAGACTCCACTTAGAAGAGGACAAATTGCTCACCCATAAAAATATTCTAGCCAAAGAATCCAAATTCTTCACAAACCCAACCAGAGCCACTTGGAGCATGCATCTATAAATAGGAAGAGCCTACACCATATATTTTATTAGTTGAACATGCCCGACAAAGGATAACCATGTATGAGTCCAATTATTAACCTTTGCATGAAACTTGTCCAAAATATTATGCCAAGACTCCCTAGGGAGACTACCCAAAGATATAGGAATGCCAAGATAAGTTAAAGGAAGAGACCCAATCTGAAACCTTGAGATATGAGCAATCCTTTATTGAATAAGTCATGGAGTATTGAAGAAGAAAATGGAAGATTTATCTTCATTAATCAATTGACCAGAAGCAACAAGATAAATATCCAAATCCTTGTGCAAATTTGTGGCTTCTATGATCTTATCCATACCCATAAAAGTAGTATCATCCACAAGTTGTAGGTGTGACTGAGGACGCAGACCATTTCCCCACACCCATCCCTAAATAAAGCCCAACTACACATTACATTTTACCAATCTCCCCAGACCTTCAGCAAGAAGAATAAATAAATAAGGGGAGAGAGGATCCCCTTGAAGAAGGTCTCTATAAGCACTAAAAAGAGAAGGCTCACCATTTATCAGCACCGAGAAAGAAGTGGAAGTAACACAAGACATAACCCACTAGACCCACTCTTCAGCAAAACCAAAGGCAATAATATTTTTTCGCAAGAAGGACCACTTAACTCTATCACAAGCCTTAGCCATATCCAGCTTGATGAACATAGCCTTTTCTTTTGAGGCAGCCATAGAATGAATGGTTTCAGTAGGAATGACCACCCCATCCAGAATTTGTCAATCCTCTACAAAATCACTCTATTCCTCTGAGATAAGCCATCTAAGCCATTGCTTCATCCTTTCAGCAATCAATTTGGAAATGATTTTATAAACTACATTACAAGGAGAAATGGGTCAAAATTGACAACCTATCTGCCCCCTCACATTTGGGAATGAGAGCAAGGAAGGTAGATTTCAAAGCCTGCAACATCTACTTATTCCTCTAAGACTCACAAACCACCTCCAAAAGGTCTAGCTTAATGATATCCCAAAATTCTTGATAAAATTCAATCGAAAAGTCATTAGGGCCCGGGGCTTTCCCTTTCTTCATAAGGAAAACAATAGCCTCCAATTCCTCTAGCAAGATTTGGCCCAAAATATGCTCATTCATCTCCCTAGTAATTAAGGAGGGGATACAAAACAAAACTTGGTTTTCTTCTGCCAAACCATCTTGAGAGTCTTCACTAAATAATGAAGTAAAGAACTGTGAAGCTTCTATAGACATGTCCTACCAAGAAGGTAAATGCTTACCCCTACCATTCACAAGAACAAGCATAGAATTACCATGTCTCTTGGCTTTCACCGAATTGAAGAAGAAAGTAGTGTTTTTGTCTCCCTCCTATAACCACTCAACGTGAGCCTTTTGTTTCCAATAAATTTCCTCGCATAGCTCACACTCCTCCAAAGCTTGTAAAGCCCTTGCCTCCTCCTTGAGTAATTCGTCTGAAAGACCACACTCCCTTATCTCTCAAGTGATGAAATCTAAGTCAGCTTGAGCAACAACCTTAGCATGAAAATATTTCCAAAGCATTGCATGTTCCATTGTTTGAGCTGATATTTCACAAATTACAACAATTTGGAAAAAAAAATACATAGCAATTCCATGAGTAGGTCTTCCCCACTACCACCATTCAACCATATGCACCTGCAAAGAAGAATCTCTTAACCACATAAGTTGGAATTTGAAAGAGGGAGACCAAGAAACATGAGACAAAATAGCAAATAACTTAATAGGCCAATGATCTGGTCCTCTCTAATCCAATATCTCAGAGCAAGTAGACCAAAATCCTCCAATCTAGGAATAGGAAACCAAAAAATGGTCAAGTTTCTCAGCAATAAAATTCTCTCCTATTCTCTTATTGTTCCAAGTAATCTGACCATTATAGGGCTTAATGTCCACCAGATTCAAAGCTGATATGTTATTGTGAAGAAGGAAGGTAGAAGGCTCCAACCTTGCACTACCACCTTTCTTCTCCTCCAACTCAATAATGGCATTGAAATCACTTGCAATAATCCAAGGGAAAAAGGGAGCAAGGTTCTGAATGAAATCGATATGAGACCACAATAATTGCTTACCAAGAAAGTCAATAGGTGCATAGATGTTTGAAAGTAGAGTAATTTCCCTCAGCTCCAGACTTGTAGCGACCATAGAGATAGAGTACTTGGGGGACAACCACCAAAGAGTACAAATCTTTAATGGGTTCCAAAAACAAGCCACAGCCCCTATATTAGCATGAGCTCCAATACACTAGTAGTCACCCCACCCCCACATCTTTGGCAACAAACCAACAATACTTTCAACAAATAACTTAGTCTCTTGTAAAAAAGAACATCAGGAGAATGAATTCTTACCAATTCACAAACATCTTTTTGTCGAGGGCCATTGTTGAAGCCCGTAACATTCCAAGAGAGGAAGATCATTTCGAAGGGTTAGAGAAATGGGAATCCAACATCTTGAAAAAACTAGACTCCACCAAAGTTCCCCCCACCATCTTTATTTTTTCTAAGTCCTTCTTTCTCCCAACTTTGGAAGAATTCTCAACAACCCCTTTCTTTTGGTCTTTTTGAAGAAGTCCCAACAAAGGGGAAGCCTTGCTACCTTTTACTGAATCAAACCCCACTTTCACCAATGAATTAGAGATCACTCCCTCCCCCATTATCCCATCTATAAGAGTATCAGACCTCCCATGAACCACCAAACTCATATTTGTTTCTATTTGCAGAGCACCAACCTCTTAAGAAGCCAAGTTGTAATCTAAAATAATTCCCTCTTGGACCACTTCCAAAACAACCTGATCCACAATCATCAAGCTTGAATTCACCTCTTGTTGACTGAGATCATCCATAGCCTCAAATATATTAAAGGTATCACCATCCTGATGTTCCTTAAGAGTCCCTTTTTGACCTTGGTTCCTATTACGAGTCTTAACAGGAATAAAACCCTCTGCACCAACAACTGCACTAGGAACAATGTCCTTTCCTTTATCAACCTTAGGCGAGTTGTGGGGAGGCTAAGTAGTCTGAGACTCAAAAGATTTAGACTTTGGGCATCTTCTCTACAGATGGCCATACTCATGACAAAGACGACAACGAAAGGGAAAAGTTTCATAATCTAGCTATTGCACCTAGGAATATGAACCTACACGAATTTCCATAGAATCTGGAAGAGGGTTATTTAAATCCATCTCAACAAAGATGCGAGCAAATTTCATTACCTTTCTATCCCAAGTTTGTTGAGAAGGACCCACCAGTTCCCCCAATAGTGAAGCCACCCTATGCAAGATATCAATGCGCCAACATTCAACTGGAATATAGGAGGACACACCCACACTGGAACCCAATTCGGGAGCTCCTTCGAAGGATCAAAACCCACATGCCAAGGTTTAATAAATAAACCAATTTAGTTGTGGAAATAAGGTTCACCTTTGAAAACTTTATTGCGATCCACCATGAAATTAAATTTCACCATGAAGTGACTATTCACCAACAACATAATCTCCATCTCACCCTCCAGGGATCAAGTCTGGTGAGCCCATGACTCCAAAAATTTGTAGAGATTTTGGTTGAATTACGAGCATTGGTCTTTCCTTGGATCATTCTAGGAAATCATTGACTCTGAGAATATGAGGACCGCTAGACAGAACAAATCCTCCATTCCCCGAATCATTTGCAAGTAAATTGTTGTCAAAAACCCTCGTTGAACTATTTGGAGATGTCACCCCAAATACAACACAAAAATCCAAGGTAGATTTAACCCTCAATGCCTCTCCCGAAGCCATAACAAAGAAGAGACATAAAGAAATTCTTCCCAAACCAAGCACCAACAAACAACAATGAAAAAGAGTAGATCACTAGCACTGAACCAGAAAAGAAAAGCTTCCCCTAGACAAACAAACCCCCACACCAAAAAGTAACTCATCACCCAATGCTAAACACATTGTCGCTGCAAGAACTTAAACCCCTGCGAGCAAGAACCCGATACTCCCCAGCACCCACACAAAAAACAACCAGGAATAGCCGCATGAAAACAAGACAAGAGGCATGCAAGCCATGACCTTTCATAAGTCGTGGGCCTGCACAAACGCACCCCGCACCACTCTCTCATGCCGCACAATCTTCCAATGAAATTTATCATTATTAAACATTTGAAAATAAAATCTTGTATTTTCCTAATTAATTTAATTTTCACAAAAAAAATAGTCATAAACAATCATAACGCACAATAGGCAATGTTGTACTCATGATAACATGATGCAATCATAATCATTCACAATGCAATATGAGTGCAACTACATAAATGTGTGCATATGATTTTCATCATGCCGACTATTGTCAAGCAGCTAGGTCATCTCTAGCTCAACCATGTTCTTGCCTTCAACTTGTTCTTGCACTCATTTGCACTCAATATCTCGTCAATAGGATAGCTGATAAAACTATAATCAATAATCAAAATATTCACATCATAATAATTCATCATTATTTTAATCATAATAACATTCATTTTAAAGATAACATCTAATCTATCAACCACAAAAGCACATTAATCACATATTTTCCAATGGTCTCATCTAGTTCCATTTATTATCAAATCAAGTTTATGCAAGCAAAATCGAGATGTAACACTCCATAGCTATGATAAGTGATAGTTGAATGAGGCATCTGAAAAGAAGCCTAAAAATTACATAAGCCATTAGAAGTTGACTATGTAGGACACTTATGAGGAGGATCCCCATTACCCCCAACTCTATTATTAAGTAGGGTTAGAGGGAGAATGCAACCTAACTATTATTATTCTATTATTAACAAATTTCACTACCAACCAAACCTTGCAATTAAGGTTTTATCATAGGCCTCCTAAATTTCAACACCAACATATAAGAATGTAGCCAAAGTGTATGATTTTGATGGTGTTGATTTTTAAAATTGTCATGTAATACACAATGTGTCAGATGTTAAACATGATTTTTAGTTGTTTTTCACCTTTTAAAATACCTTTTCCTTCTACACGATGTTGCATGAACTATCTTACATTGACAACATTTCAAACCTTAAAACATGCCAACAAACATTCTCTAAAACTTTATCTTTTTGGAGTTGTAAGGATATTGTGTTGTACACCATTGCATAATTTAATATATTATAATTGTAATTAAATAATTATTTAGTTGTGATGCACCTAGGTGGTGTGGTTAATTACACCAGGTAATTATTTGGGGACCACTTTATGTTGTATTGTAACATTGTATTATTATTTAATGTGTTGGAGACATGGGATAATAATTTAATATTGGGGAAATATTTTAAAAGTGAAAACTTAGTACCCAATATTAAATAAGGGGTTAGTGGTTTTATGTTCACATGGTTTTGTGGCACATGGTTTTATCTCACCACTTGGTTGTATTTATGTGAGCTTGAATCTATAAAAGCAAGCACATGTTTAGTGGTTAAAGTTGGTTGGGTGAGTGGGCTGTCATTATTGAGTCTTTCTAAGGAGTGCATATGTGAAGCATGTCATGGGATGTATGGATTCATGTTTGGACACATGAGGATGCATTGAGAGGCTTGATGCTTCAAAGGTAGTCATTGTAACTCTTGTATATTTTATTGTTGAATAATTTAGATTGAGTATGGATGTATTTGGAGCCTAGGTTTTTCCCTCTTGAGGGTTTTCCTAGGGTATCTTGTGGCTTGTCTATTTGATCTATGCATTGTGGTTATTTGTATCCGTGTTTATCTCCCATGTGGTTACATAGGAAATGGAATAAGTCAGTGTGTATTGATATTTCCTAACAAGTGGTATCAGAGCTTTCATGGTTGATGGGTTTTTGTTATAACCCTTGTTTTGAGAGATTTGTGCAAAGTTGAATCCATGGACATGCATGTAATATTTGAGGCATTGCAATATATGGAACACATGTTGCAGGTGTTTGTTTACATATTTGGGCTTTTGGGTTGTCAAGATTTGTTGGGTTTATTGCATATTTGAAGTTTTCAAAATATGGGTCAAGAACATTTCTTGGATTGAGCTTTCATATGAGGGTTTTGTAGAGGAAATTTCATGGATGACCTCTTGAGACAAAACAAACCTCACCATTGGATCCAAGAGGCCAGAAACATGAAAAATGACATAATTTTTTTCTTATTTTGGAGTTGAAAAAAAGGAAAAAAATTTGCCCCCACAGTCCATCGTACGACCTTCGACGTCTGTAAAAGTCTAAAATATTAAAAAATAAAAATTATTCCAAATATTTTAATTGGCCTTTATTTCCTGCAAATAAAAATGATTAAAAAACTTTTTAAAAAGTAACAAATACTATTAAGGGGGGATGGGGTATGCAGACTCGTACCCACCCCTACTTCTGTCGTAGATGTACCCATATCATACTAGTGATACTCAACCCATCACATCATACACTCAATCCTTGCCAGTTTGTAAAATGCATCGACCTTTTCAAAGGTGATAAAAACTTTGATTTCCTTTAAAAATACAAGTGGTCGTATAAGTTTTAAAAGGAAAATCTTTAATATATAAAGTTTAAAGTAAATGATTTTAGCCACTCGCCACCATTCTTTAAAGCCTTGAAATTAAAATAATTGCCTCAAAAATTTGAAAAACTTTTGTTTTTTAAAAATTAAATCAGATTTTATGTTGGGGTGGGGTCCACCAAAAGGTTGTTTATATAGTTAAATTAGACATTTTGTCAAACTTAAATAACTTTCACCCATAGAGTTGGATTTTCGACTTCTTATACTTGGTGGAAAGGTGGTTCTGAGCACTACACAATGGTATAGGTTTGGTTTCCTGATTTTACAGTTTTGATTAGTTTTTTTAATCCTATAAGTCATACGTTCTCTTATACACAGTTTTAAGCATAACTATCGCATACAAAATCATATTTTCGATTTCAAATAGGTGTTGGAGAGCATGTGCAATGTACTACATAATGGTTTAGATTGTTTATCAGTTTGTGGTGTAGGAAATGTATGATACTTGTTTGATTGCTTGTATGAGCCTAAGATTTGAGGTGTGATTGTGTGAGCATCTAGACGATTCGAGAGGCGAAACCTTGAGGGAGTAAATGTTTTCATATGATATTTATGATGTTATAGTTGATTATCAGTTTGGTTCTTCTTGTTATAAGTTTATAGGTTTTTTTTTTAGAGTTGGAATTTGATGGTGACAGGTACACAAGTTGCCTTCAATTTTGAGGACATGGGTTGACAGGAGTGGAGTCTTGGAGTCTCATATGGGTGATGGTTGAGTGCAAGTATAGTGATGACTATGGTTATGGTGTCATGGCTATGTAGGTATATTTATACATTGGCATGACATGATCATGTATGTGGTTGTTTGGTGGTGATATGGTTTGGTGTTAGGAGGTTGTTCTTATCTCTTTGATGCTTATTTGGTTCCTTGAATATGCTTACTCATTTGTGGACATGTTTGGCAAATTAGATCGGTGGTTGATTTGGTGTTTGAGTCTTGGTGTCTACAAGATTATCATCTTTGATATCTTGGTTTTAGGTTACTAATGTGATAATTATTTTGCATGCTTCATTGTATGGTATCTACAAGTTATGTAGTTGTATGGATTGATCACCAATTTAGTTGTAGTGGGATGACTCGGTGTGGAATATCTATATATGTGAGATTGTTTCAGTCACTTCATGCATATTTTGTTAGTTGACCTTGTCTTCATTTGTGCATTAATATGTTGTTTTGGGATGAGAGGATGGATGGTTAGAGTACCTAATTATTTGGTTGTTGGGACTTGTAGCATGTTGTTTTATCATGATGTCATGATAGTTTGTTTACATTCATTGGTTATACACTTTTAGTGGGAGCTTTTGACAGTGATGACTTGGTGGTGTAGGATTGGTTCTTGATGGTTTGATGGTTGTTGTGCATGTGTCTTCTTGGATTGGAGATCTTGGTTTCACTTGATGTTACTAACATTTCAATTGTGTGTGTAGACTTAGATGATCTTCATGGAGGAGTTGGTTCTCACAATGCCATGTGTAGCTCGATATCATGGTTCAATGGGAGTTGTTGGTAGTGATGTGGATGCATCATTGGTGATGGTTATCTTCATGTGTTTGGAGATGTGGTCTCTTGGTTTAGAGTGTATTTGTTATTATGTCATGATATACTCTTGATTCTAGGTTAGAGTTTGGCATGTTATATGTTCTCTTGAGACTAGGATGTATGCATTGGTGCATGTGATCTCCTAGGAGATGGTTAAATCATGGATGTCAAGGTATGTTCCTGATTCTGCAGTTGGAGCTTTGGCATTGATCTTGGTGGTTCTCTTTGTATTGAGTACATGATCATTTACTTGATTACTTCATGATGGTGTTGTGTTGCATTTGGAGTTTGGCATGTATTAATCGGCTACAGGTGCTCATGGATACACGAAGACATGGGTGAGGCTGGAGTTCTCTTGTGATTAAAGACATTTTCTTGAGACAATTACTTTTTGCAAGTTTCAACAAGAAGACCAAGGAGCTTTCACCTAGATATGGACGTGATTTCATAATCCAGACCGCTAGAGGAGATTGTTCTTAGAGTGAGTCATGATGACTTGGTTATCCTAGAGGAGCATTCTCATTCCCCACTCTTGGTCTACTCAACGATTTATCATTTGAGAGGTATTTTCCCATTATTTCTTTCAGATGTGTTATTTTTCATGCTTTGATTTCTCATGGGATTGAGTAAAGTCATGATGATTGATTTTGGAGACTAATTTGAGAATTTTTTAGCATGATTTTATATTGTTTTATTTTTCATGGATATGGATCTTGATCTATGGATAGTTAGTTTTGGAGGATTCATTTTGAAAGATGTTTGGCATGGTTATCTCCTTGTTTATTTGAGTTTATGTTAAATCATTTATTGATGCTCAAAGTTTAGGAGATGGTTAATGGGTTGATTTTCAGATTTAGGAATGGTTACTTTAAGTTTGATCTTCTTGGTTAGAGAGGCTTACATCCATGTTGGCATTGTTACATGATTCATATGTTGTTGATCTAAGAGATTGAATATTGTTTTGGGTGTTGTTGAGGCTTCTCATTTGGGGTTGTTAGGAGATCATACTTGACACAATATTGTAACTTTGAGGTGTTAGTAGGACATGTTACAGTTTATAGGTTTTCTCTCTTCATGGTTCCTTCTTGGAGGTTCATGTTCATATGATTTGGGAGAATGGTGGCAACATGTTGTGAGAGATTATGCAGCTATTTGGGCTTCATGTGTGGATCATTGTTATTTTTCTTGGTACTTCATTGTTGATTATTTATCACACCTTGGCATAGTGTTGATTGGTAGACTTGATATGCTTTGACATTATCCATGTAGTGGGAGTTCTTGGATATGTATGTTCTTCATTGATAGGTTTGATATAAGGAGCTTGTGATTGCGGTTTATGGGTTGCATATGTTGTTGACATGAGTTTACTGGTGTTATTGATACCTTGGAGGTATGGATGGTTGGATGTATTAGCATGTTTTGTGGATGCTATTTTCAATCATGTGGGTTTTTACATTTGGCAACAGCTTGTTTGGAGCCTTGTTATCACTTGTATTCGATGCTTGTGTTCTTGGATTGGTGCATCTTCACCTTGCCATGTTCCTTTTCTTCCATAGGTGGCATGTTAGAGGATGAGAGGATTTCTTGCTTGAGATGGTGGTCACTTTGGTTTTATTGTAGGTATCTTGATGGAGCATAAGAGCATGTTAAAGATTCATGTGGTTACATGTATGGCTATGATGATGTATTTCATTGATTGATCCCTTATGTAATGTATACAACAAGTGGGAGAATGTTGGGATATGGTGTTGTACACCATTGCATAATTTGATATATTATAATGTTGTAATTAAATAATTATTTAGTTTTGATGCATCTAGGTGGTGTGGTTAATCACGGTAGGTAATTATTTGGGGACCACTTTATGCTGTATTATAATATTGTATTATTATTTAATGTGTGAGTGACATGGAATAATAATTTAATATTGAGGAAATATTTAAGAGTGAAAACTTAGTACCTAATATTAAATAAGGGGTTAGTGGTTTTATGTTCACATGGTTTTGTGGCACATTCTTTTATCTTACCACTTGGTTGTATTTTTGTGAGCTTGAATCTATAAAAGCAAGCACATGTTTAGTGGTTAAGGTTGGTTGGGTGAGGGGGTTTGCATTATTGAGTCTTTTTGAGGAGTGCATATGTGAAGCATGACATGGGATGTGTGGACTCATACTTGGACACATGAGGATGCATTGAGAGGTTTGATGCTTCAAAGGTATTTATTGTAACTCTTGTATGCTTTATTGTTGAATAATAGATGGAGCATGAAAGCTTTTGGAGGCTAGGTTTTTCCTTTTTGAGGGTTTTCCCAGGGTATAGCTTGTGTTATATTGTGGCTTGTCTATTTGATCTATGCATTATGGTTGCTTGTATGCATGCTTATCTTTCATGGGGTTATGTAGGAAATGGAATAAGTATGTGGTATTGATGCATTATTTCCTAACAGTTGTTGGCATCATTTTTTCTCTTGTCTACTATTTTGTTCAAACTACTAAGTGGCGTTTCTCCTATGTTGGTTAGGATAAAAATATATTATATTATAATACAAACCTAATGTATCTTTTTCTATAAATTTCATGTTTCAAAAATACAATTGTAACCATTGTACTTTAATAATAGATAGTGAAGATTATGTTACTCACCACAATAATGATATTGATTTTCATGTTTATTTTATTGGTTTTGTGTTGGGTTTTATTGTACTATATGATTTTGAAGGTGTTAATTCAATAGTGTCACATAATGACAATGTGCCAAGTGTTGAACATGATTTTTTAATTGTTTTGTCACCTTTTGAAAATTGTTTGAAAATAGATTGACATTTTTCTTTTAAAGTACCTAAATTCCTTTTACGTATTGTTGCATGGACTATCTTACATTGGTAATGTTTCAAACCTTAAAAACATTCCAACAAACATTCTCTCAAACTTCATCTTTTTAGAATCATTTTTTCTCTCTTATCTAATGTCTTTTTCAAACTGTTGAGTGGTGTTTCTCCTATGTTGGTTGGGTTGAAAATATATTATATTATAAAACATACCTAATGTATCTTTTTCTATACATTTTATGTTTCAAAAATATAATTGTAACCATAGTACTTTAATAATATGTAGTGAAGATTATATTACTCACCATGGTAAGAACAGTAATTTTCATGTTTATTTTATTAGATTTGTGTTGGGTTTTATTGTACTATATGCATACATATGCAGTGTAGAACAAACAATTATTATTTTTGCTTTTGGAGACTTAGTTGTAGATATTGACAACATTCCTATAAATTCTAGCTTTCTTTCACCATGGAAATATCCCTATGTAGTGTTACTTGATTTGGTCACCCATATGGAAGGTTCTTTTCTAGCAAAATTTTGAGTGATTTTATTGGTAATAAATTTGAAAGCCCCAAGCTATCTCTGCATAGTTAGACATTGTAATTCTTTAGGCATATATGTAAAGCTCAAAGCAATATCTAAGGATTCTTTTGTTTATTTGACTTATTTAGTCCAAATTTAGTCTTTCCATCTCTAGTCCCTTATGGCCTACTAAATAATTCAACATAAAACATGACAACATCTAAAGGTATAAATTTTGTAGTATCAAGAAGTGGGGTTTTTAACGTATATGGACTTCCAAAAATGTGCACTCAAGTTGGGTTTTTCAAGAAAATGATTAGGTCACAAAAATATGATTCCCATCACCTCAATAACATTGTAGGTCATCCTCTATATGTTGGGAAATGATTACGATTTTGTGAATCTTACACAAGTGGTCAAAAATTAGAATAAATTCCTAGTGTGATATTTTTATTTATCACAATTCAGAAGAATATAATTTTTTAACATTTAATAACATTCTAACCAATGAGTGTATGCAAGAAAGAAAGATGTGTAGGAAAAAAATATGCCTATAATATAGAATGGTAAATATTGCATCTTTACTATAATTTTTTAATAACATTTAGCATAGTACAAAGGAGTTGTAAACATAGTAGAATTGAAAAATATATATTTTAATAATTTTAATTTTTATTATAGATCTCTTTTATGATGAATATTTTCTTGCAAGTGTTTTCTAGATACTGTGAGGTCAATTTTACAACTTCAACATAAAGAATAAAAGTCACTTCATATAAGAGTTTAATTATATGAATTCAATGTTTCAATAACTATTCTAAACATTTGTTTTAGTTTTCTTAATTAGATCAAGGATAGGAGGAGTTTTATTTGAAGAAAACATGAAAAGTAATGGGATAAGAGAAGCATATTATTATATTTGACATTGATAAAAAAATTAGTAAATGATAGAGTCATATTATTATATTTGACATTGATAAAAAATTTAGTAAATGGGGAAGGATTATGTTTGTAGTTTTCATTTCTATTTTTTTCTTTTAAACATGTGTCAATTAGGACAAATAGTGTGGTGGTGTTAGTTTAGTGTGATATTGTATGTATAGTTGTGGTAGTGTTTGTCTTGTGTTTTATTGTCTTATACAATTGTGGGCTTGTTCAACTATGCTTGTATAACCCTAAATTGCAACAATAATAGATATTGGAAAAGTATGGTGCTTTAGGTACATTTGGGACCTATTTTTATCACACCACCAAATAAATTTGAGAAGGATTGACTTTGGTTCTTTGGAAAATGTGTAAAATGTACATCCTTAGTGGATTGATGTATTTATTTTTCCATTATCGTTATTTATTATTGATTTTGTTAAATATTTTGTACTGTCTATTATACTTCTTAAATTTGTTTGTATGTAATTTGTCATTTATTTAACAAAATGTAATTGTTTTTTATTAAATAATCAACATTTACAGGGTGTTGTACCCTTCACACACAAAGCCCATAGGGTCAAAAGGAAGCTAGTTCAAACCAGAATAAGAACTAGGAGAAGAATAAACAGGAGCCACTAGGGCCTGACAGAACAAGCCAAACAGGCCACATACAGAAATAGCTGACAGTAAGCTATGGAACAACAAACAAGGACTAGACAACCCCAAAACCTGAGGGGACTAATCTGACTCCCTTAATCTGAGGGCGCGAAGAAGCGACAGATTTGGGGAGTCCCTTTTTCTTCCTTTGCACAACAGAGGGGGAACAAAATGTAATTGTTAATAATTGTTAGGCAAGAAATAACATTTATATGCGACGTGAAATAAAAAAATAAAAATTAAAACAAGAAAAATCAAGATTGGAATATAAAAGATACCACCATGTGATTTCATCATATAATATTTAATATAATGAAATAATATATATTGAAAAAGAAAAAGTGTTCTGATGTAAAAAATAAAAATTATATATAACATTTAATTTAATTTTAGAGATTATAAATATTTGATAACTAAAAATATGAAAAATAGAAATAAAAATTTCAACAATATATAAAATAAATTTTATGTGTTGGCATATGTAGAAAATTATTTTAATTAAAATAAAACAATTCTCAAGTACATAGAACAATCTCAAATCCATATATCTATATATTTTTCAAATAGATGTATTTAAAATATATATACTTATTTTATTTATTACATAGATACAATTTTTTTAATTATTTTATCATATTATTTACATTATTCTTAATTTTATTTTTGAAAAATCACCATTTATTATTTTAATAATTATTGTAATTTATTTTATTTAAATCAATATAATAAATATTATATATTTATATATTATTTTTTAAATTTGTGCTTATAATTAAATAACAATTATTTAACCATATGAATGACTATTAAATTTAAGTTATACACTCTCAGTGTACATAATAACCTAAAAATTAGGAAATGAAAGCTTTTCATCTTACAAAATTTGAAAACAGTCGGAATATTTTCAGTATATTCACAAAGAGTAATAAAACAGTTATAATATGACAACTTATAAATGGCTGAAAGTACGTAAACAGCCGGCGTGCTGTGACAAGATTTCTTTCTGAACTCCTCATACGAGAACTCCCCACAAAGAAAATTCTATACCCAATTGAGAAAATTAAAGATTTCATAACCACCCTACCAACGGCTAAAAATTTCTATATAAGGCAAACACTCATACGATTTACTTGTTGTAGCAGGCAAATTCCTATGTTGGTTCGGCAACGAGCTAAAGAATTATTAATGCCAGTGCAAGTGCATAACTAATGAAATATGGCCAGTTCTTTATTAGTTGTTGTAGCAGGCTGGGTACCTTTTTAATGGCGAGCACTTAACCTTGTCATCTGCAGTGTGGAAATACGTTGATTGCCCAACATTTGGATTGCATAAATTTATCCACATTTTGATTTGATAGCTTTAGTGGCTCCAAGCTCCTTTGCAGTATAAATATACATAACCAGTTTCCTATATTGTGCTCTGTCCTTCGGAAACATGAATCCTGCTGGTGAAGAAGATCAGCTCGAAGACACTAATGAGGTCAGTTGACGTTTCGCTTCTTTAAATTTCATGTCCATTTCATGTTTTACTTTTCGTCTTCTTTGGGCAAGGCAATATTGTATCCCGAAGTCTTCCACATTATATTTGGTCAAGGATGCTTGTTATGTATTAATCTGCAATTCAAGATTGAACCCACATTATAATTTGGTAAAGGATGCTCGTTATGTATTAGTCTGCAATTCAAGATCGAACCCACATTATAATTTGGTAAAGAATGTTTGTTACGCAATTCAAGATTGAACCTACATTATAATTTGGTAAGGGATGATTGTTATGTATTAATCTGCAATTCAAGATTGAACCTACATTATAATTTGGTAAAGGATGCTTGTTATGTGTTAGTCTGCAATTCAAGATTGAACCCATATTATATTTGGTAAGAGATGCTTGTAATGTATTAGTCTTCAATTCAAGATTGAACCCACATTATAATTTGGTAAGGGATGCTTGTTATGTATTAGTCTGCAATTCAAGATTGAACCCACATTATAATTTGGTAAGGGATGCTTGTTATGTATTAGTCTGCAATTCAAGATTGAACCCACATTATAATTTGGTAAGGGATGCTTGTTATGTATTAGTCTGTAATTCAATATCGAACCCACATTATGATTTGATAAAGGATGCTTGTTATGTATTAGTCTGCAATTCAAGATTGGTTAGTTACAGTCCTGTATTAGTCTGCAATTCAAGATCAAACCCACATTATAATTTGGTAAAGCATGCTTGTTATGTATTAGTCTGCAATTCAAGATCGAACCCACATTATGATTTGGTAAAGGATGCTTGTTATGATTAGTCTGCGATTCAGGATCGAACCCACATTATGATTTGGTAAAGGATGCTTGTTATGTATTAGTCTGCAATTCAAGATTTGTTAGTTACAGTCCAATTCAAATTCCACCATGTTAGTTACAGCCACGGGGCATGGTTCTGGCTACAGGAAGCGGATGCAACTTTATACGAGTAACAATGATTTTGTTTGCTTAAGATGGGACTATTATAGGGAATGTAGGTGATTCAGACAGAAGGATCAATTATACACACGGTAAATTAATATAATTTCCTCTCGGGATAAGGTACAATAAAGTTGCTGAGTTAATATGAGTTTTCTCTAGAAATGTGAAGAATTCTTATAAGCACATCTGTTCATATAAAGATAGTATAAACTGGCAGAATTCTCTGTAATTTCTTGTTCCTCATTTATTGTATTTCAACAACACTTTGGCTCTTTGGCTCTTTTCATTTTCTTTATACCTAGTAAAAATTTGAGAAAAGATACCCTGCATTAACATGGGATGAACGTTATTAAATGAGGAACTCCTGGCATGGACTTAATACTTTTGAGTTTTGAGCTGTCACTTTGGAAGGCATCCATGCCATCAAAATACACCCGAGATGTTTTAGCTAACCTGTATTTCAGTTCTATGAAAACTGAGTGCATTAACGTAGTTGGACTGAGTTCCATTTCATCTCTTCCATACTATTTAGCATAATTAATTTTCAGATATCTGTGCAAAATGGTGCTAAACCAGATTTTTCTGCATTTGTAAGGAATTCTGTTATAAATTTCTAGGATCTAACTTCCTATGATTTTTGGTTTACCAGTAGGCGCTGGCAAAAGCAGTGTTGTCTTGTATCTTGGTTCATAAAGAACAATGAAAATCATGTGCATGCTTTTTGCTCTTTCTACCGGACAATTGCAGCCCACATCAGAACACACCTATTTCATGCAATGCTAATAGCTCTCATGTCCTTTTCACCAAATTAGCCTTGTCTTCAAGAACTGCTGTGAACTTGTTGAGTATCGGGCTTTTTACTTTTATCCAAAAACAACTTTACTGTGCTCTGTTTAAGCTGAAAGTGACTCTGCTTCGGTATCCAACTAAACATTTTATAAGTTATTCACTGCTAACTAAGAATTATTGTATTACTAGTGGAATCATACAGAAAAGAACCCATTTCTTGCAATGCTTCTGGTCCTTCTGTACTATAAAATCCATAATCGTTGACTTCAAGAACAATGGTTAAACTTATTTCAACTTGTTCAGTGGCAGTGCTCCTAATTCCATGGAAGCATTAGATCTGTGTGCTGCTGTGAATATTCACATTCCCCATGGTTTAAACTTGCCGAGTCTTGGGGTTTTTCCTTGTACATTATAGCTAATGTCGAGGACCTTAGGTATATTGTGTTCTGTTCAAGTTTAACAAGGTTGCACTTTAGTGCCCAAGTACAACTTTTTAAGGTATAGTCCTGCCAAATTAGAATAAATTGGAAGAAAAGCAGTAGCATATAGTAAAGTTGCAATTTTCTAGATATCTAGCTATTAAGTAGAATGCACATGCACTAATTGTGGTCTGCAAGCAACAAAATATGATTCTGTTATTCTGTCTGTTTTTGCAGAAGACCTCATTGTGGTATGTTTGTAGAGTTGGAATTGCTGTAAATCTGTATTAAGTAGTGGTGATGGCTTTCTTACATAGCATTCCTTTGATTCTTATGGCTTGGTAGGATGATAAAATGTCTTTTTCATTATCTCAAGTAAGATGTAAAGATAGAAGCAGGAACTCTTATTCTCATTCTACAAGGGAAATTATTTGAATCGATAAGTCTTTCAAGGTATATGGCTGCTGCTTTATCTTGTTAATCTGAGGCTATGAAGGGTGAATTACACCTTTTCATATTGGGAAGGTCAGTACTAACAACTGCATATTTTCATTCATCTGTGTTCTGCAGAAGCAATCTTGGAAGACTGTTTTATTCCTAGCTTATCAAAGCCTTGGTGTTGTCTATGGTGATTTGAGTATCTCTCCTCTATATGTTTACAAGAGCATTTTTGCAGAAGATATTCAGCACTCACAGACCAATGAAGAGATTTTTGGTGTTTTGTCCTTTGTCTTTTGGACCCTGACTTTGGTCCCATTGATCAAGTATGTCTTTATAGTTCTGAGAGCTAATGACAATGGTGAAGGTACCATCTTCGATGCCTAACGCTGATTAAATTAAATTTGAATTATTCAGGCTCAAAAGAAATTTCTTTCGCAAATCAGATTGCATGCTTCTTTTGAATGGCATAAACCCTATTAAGATTTTTCTGTGTTATGTCAAGCAAATGAATTTTCACTATAACAATCCCCCTAATCTTGGATGATGATGTAGGTGGGACTTTTGCCTTATATACTTTATTGTGCCGACATACAAATGTTAGTCTTTTGCCAAACCGTCAGACTGTTGATGAGAATGTCTCCACATACAGATTGGAATATCCTCCTGAGACAACGAATTCATCAAGGGTAAAAAAGATTCTTGAAAAGCACAAAATTTTGCACACTGCATTACTGATGGTGGCTCTCCTCGGTGCTTGCATGGTAATTGGAGATGGCATACTAACCCCAGCAATTTCAGGTCTGTATTGTCTCAGGAATGCTTTATGTATTTGGACAGCCAATTTTTTAGAAACAATTGTTGGAGTGTTTTTTGATTTTTATGTAATTAATATCATTTTCTTTTTTAATAGAGACTTTGCTGAAACATGTTTGTGTAATGGAATGGATGCAGTTTTCTCTGCAGTTTCTGGGCTTGAACTTGCCATAATAAAAGACCTCCACGAATGTGAGATCTTTTTCCTTATCTTATTATTTCTGCTAGTAATAGATGCTGTACCAACAGCATGCTCAGTGTGTTGTCATGCTACGCCAAATGAGATGAACTTGAACAAAGGCTTGCTAAAAGCAAGTAATCTATAAATATTAAAATTCCCTAGGACCTTTTTTCTTTTTTAGGGGGTAACCTTCAGCAGTATCTCTTTTGTCAAACAACTTAGGACTTGCACTTGGCTTCATTTATTAGGGTATGTGGTTATTTCAACCAATTTCAATGCTTAACACATCTCTTGGAAGTTGAAGCTAAGCCTCTGTTATGAAAGCCCTGATTATTTTACCACAGTCGGTCTTTTAGGACCTTTTTTCTTTTTTGGGGGGTAACCTTCAGCGGTATCTCTTTTGTCAAACAGCTTAGGACTTGCACTTGACTTCATTTATTAGGGTATGTGGTTATTTCAACCAATTTCAATGCTTAACACATCTCTTGGAAGTTGAAGCTAAGCCTCTGTTATGAAAGCCCTGATTATTTTACCACAGTTGGTCACCTCATTTGACTTTAGGAAGTGATTTATTTTCACAGTAAATAGTCTTAAGTTAAGTTACTGAATCAGAGTCAGGTATGGGTATGGGTAAAACACGTGGTAAGCTGGTATGGAAAATATCTTTGAGGGGTTGGGTACATCTATGCAAAAACGTATAAAAATAAAAAACGTATACATATTTGTAGCCTATAAACTTCATTAGTAAAATAATACAATTAGTAATTGGCATCATATGGGCCATTGTCAAGATCAGCATTGGCAACATATGTATTACTCAATTCATTTTCCTTCTCATCATTGGTTAGCTTAAGTTTTAGTTTATTATTATTATTATCATCTATTTAGTTACAATTGCATTTTTTATATTTATGGTCTTGTGTTTGGGTCGACAAGCTCAAAGATATCAATGATTCAATAAATGTCAAAGTTCAGGTATAAAAGGATGACAACAACAGTACTTGTACATGATCATTTTTTGGGGCCAAGGAAAAGTCCCATTGTTTTAGCTTATATTTATGCTTTTCATTTTGATATGCTTGTTATACAGGAATTATGATGATGTAGTTTTCTAGATTAACAACCGCACTAGTCCTTTATGAGTCATTAGATGTAACATTGTATGAATTTGCTAAAAGAGGTTGGTTTGAGCAGCGAGAGGGTGGAAATTTCAAATTTGTCAACTGAGCAGCAAACACAAACAAGAAGATCTAAAAATGGCATGTGGATATATGCCAACCAAGCAGCAAACACATAAAATTTGTTGCTAAATACTATCATGATTAGACATTTTGAGCTTTTCCTGCAGCACATCAAACATGTCACAAGATGTCCATGATTTTCTTTTCTGTTCCTGTACATGTGTGGTGCATCAAACTTTACGAAATAAGGGAAATGGTGTTTAAGGTTTTCTGTCAGACAAGAAGTTAAAGAAATGTGTTGACAAAGTTGTCCAACTCTAGAATCATGACAAAAAATTTCTTTGAAACACCATGTGTGCCCTCGAGGCTAGAATCATCTGAGTTTGTTGCTTGCTGATTCTGAATGTTTCAGACATGACAAAACCGAACCCTGCCTCATTCAATGGGTGAATTGATTCGGAGTCTGATTTTGGGATGAAACATGCCCAGAATGGGCCTGTTTTCTTGCTGATACAGTAACCTAGTAAATAATTATTTGCAAATATCACTGTACTAATTCAATTTGAAGGTGAAATGAAAATAAATGTTACTATGGTGTTATATTAATTTACTATGTGTTGATTACAACTAACTAATCTGATTTCTTGCAATTTAACAATAAAACAGTATCTATAAGGAAAAGGGAAAAGGGTTAAGAAATTGTGTCATTTGGTTTTCGAGACTGATTCTGTTATGACAGATAACTGGAGGATGATCAGGAGGTGCTTTGGACTGGTACAGTGATTTTTGAAGAGTAGCAGGCAGTAGTGACCCTAGATTCTTGGTCTGTTGGCAGAAAGTTATTATTGCCAATTTGATAAAGAATTTCAGTATTAATGCTTGTTGAAAATGATGTCAGGTCATTATCATGGATAAAACCTTCATAGAAACTCTGAACATTATTTGGTGGCAGTTCATCCTGTTGATGACCCAAAATTTGATGCAAGGAGGTGAGTAAGGGAGGAGAGCTTTGAAAATGAGGGAAGAGCACCATTCAGCTGGTTAGAAGACAGATCCAAGTATTTCAGTAAAGGGAGATAGCCCAAGGACTCGGGGGTATAACCACTCAAGTGATTACTAGAAAGTTCTAGCCGAACTAGAGAGGAAAGATTAAAGAGAGAAGAGGAAATGATTCCTGTGAGTTGATTACAAGAAAGATCTAGTATATTTAGAGAAGAGATTAGAGAGAGAAGAGGAAATGCTTCATGTGAGTCAATTATTAGAAAGAGATAGAACAGTCAGAGAAGACATGTTTGTTAAGGATAATGGAATGTTCCCACTCAACCTATTCACAGATAGATCTAGTTTTGTGAGAGAAGAAAGTTTTTCGAAGCAGTGAGGAAGAGTACCTGTTAATCCATTGTAAGAAAGGTCTATGGTTGCAACAAAATGAGGGTGCGCAAGCTCTTGGATATGACGCCCCCTTCACCTGAGGCCGAAATTTCAACAGCGACTACATGATGGAAAGTGTTATGGATGTGACCCTTTGGATGCTCTCCTTACCTACAGGTTGCTCTCTTGACCTTCAACAGACACTACTGTCTTTGTGTCCTGTGCCTCTGTGACTTTCAGGAGTTATTCGCCTGATTTTTCCCTTTTTCGTGACACATGCAGGTTCTGGAAAATGCTTGTCAGAACTGAAATATTACCTGTCAAAGTCAGAAGGGGAAAAAATGGCTTATGGTCTTTGGGACCTTGGTTTGACATGTTTCAGCCTCAATAAAGTATTGGAAAAGATCCAAGGTGTGATCTGTAATGTGCAAGAGTGATGGTGGTGTATGCAGATTGTGTAGAAGGGAACCCTAGGAGGTTGGCTATGGTGTAGTGGTGTGTATGGTGTAGTGGGAGATAGAGACTCAAGATGTGCCGATGGGCGAGAGGTTCATACGTCTGCAATAAACTTTGAGAATGGAGGAGTTGCATGTAGGTTTTAGTAATGGAGGAATGAGCATATAAGGAACCTAGAAAACATAGTATCATTTGGAAGAAACAAGTAAGTGTAGAACAGAGGAAGAGAGCAATAGAGAGTAATAGAGAGCTTTCCAATTATGAAAGGTATGTTTTTATAGACTTCCGAAACTAGATACTAGTTAGTGTTGGAATGTTGATGTGAATTGAAAGTTCAAAATCAAGTGTGACACTAGTGTGGGTGTGCTAGCGATCAAAGTCACTAGAATGTTTGTGTTAGTGTCTTGGAGGACATAGGACCATAAAATCTTGTGGTAGCCCATGAGGCCATAGGACCATAAAATCTTGTGGTAGCCCTTGAGGACATAGGGCCGCAAAATGTAAGGAAGAGATTGGAAAAAATAGAATGTGTTTGGGTTGGCTTGCTTGACACACCATTTACGGGTTTAAGGCACACAAATTGGCTAAAATGAGTACTAAACATGACTAGCGGTGGCAGTCACAAAAATTAGTGCAAAAACATAGAGTGACAAGTGCAAAGTATGCAATTTTACATTTTACTGAAAGTCAATGGTTAGTTGCCAAAATATATTGTACCCATTGCCTTCTTTTTTCTAAAGGTACTTGAGGTTAAGGGACCCACAACCCACACACAAAAATTGATGGCTGAGATACCAAAGTATGGGATGTCCTAGGGGTGTCCACCTCAAAGGGGACAATGAGGGGACTACCCAATGTTCCTAGGCTGGCTAGAGGATGCTTGGGCATTTCTCGACCACCAAGCATCCTCTAGCCATCCCAGGATACCGGTGAGTCCCCATACTAAACAAAGTTTCTATGTCATGATAAAAATTTCGATTTGTGTCAAAGCTTTGAATGGACAAACAACATGATGGCATGTACAAATGGTTAACCTTGGAAGAAAGAAGGAATATTTACACGTTATTGGAGGCAAAATGAAAATAGACTATTTAAATTTTAAACAATTGTTAGTGTCTTTGTTTAGTTGGAAACATGCTCTTTTATCTTAACTTTAGGAAGTTGGTGATAAGAATATTTCTTTATTTGTACATCACCAACACCTTAGTGAAGAGTCAAGGAAAAGGTGAAGTTGAGGTAGTGGTGAATGTTATCAAGTTTTCATAAATGTTTGTTTGTTTCCATTGACTGTTGTAAGGAATTTCTCAAATTTCCAAGTCTTTCTGTCAAACCCATTTTTTAAGTCGTTTTCTTGTTTTCCCCTCACATTCTCCATATTGGATATTTCTTCCAAAAAA
The DNA here is from genome assembly GCA_007258455.2 of Sequoia sempervirens. Classification (NCBI taxonomy): domain Eukaryota; kingdom Viridiplantae; phylum Streptophyta; class Pinopsida; order Cupressales; family Cupressaceae; genus Sequoia; species Sequoia sempervirens. The sequence continues at coordinate 441,916,304 of VDFB02000015.1, forward strand.
TTTGGAGTTTTTTTTTTCCCTCACATTCTCCATATTGGATATTTCGTCCAAAAAATTTGGAGTTTTTGTCCAACCATAAATTCCAAATCATAAAATTGAACTTATTGTCTATATGGCCTTGAAAATCCCATTTTGAAACCTTCTTGGCAACACTAATATCCTCTCTGTTAATGATTGTAAGCGAGCCCATCCTACTACATTTTACTAGAGAAATTTCCCCAAATTTCCTATGCCACCTTACAAATCTTAACCATATGACCCCCATCTTCTAAGTTGCTCTAGCATAAAGGACATCTAAAGGGCCATGACATCCTCCTTGGATGAAAGCATCATATATCAGTGCCTTACCTAAAATTTCCAACCATATAAAGGGATTTTCCTTTGAAAATTAATGCTTGAGCCACACATTCTTGATTTAAACTTTTTTTTTCTTTCTGTATGCCTCATTAACTGAAATGTCTCTTGATAGTCCCTCTTACTTTCAAAGGGAATTATTTTGAAAATACTTTTCAGAATTGCAATTTCATCTCTATCAAAATGATGGGTCCATTTCAAATGTTTACATTTTCTTCTTCCTTCTCAATGTATGATAGTGTCCATTTGGCATAAACTCTTTAGATCAAGAAACTACTTATTTTGAGCCAAAGGAGCTCACCTTAGCCTTGTAAATCCCAAAACAAATCCTTGTCACCACCTTGTACATTTTGCCTCGAGTCCTCTTTAATTAAGGAGATGCATCTCCAATTCTTTTTGCCTAAGAATCATATGCAAGAAGATCTAGCTTTTTGGCTATCCAAGTACTTATCTCTAAATATCCAACTATACTGGTTGCCATTTCTTTATATACCCTCCATACTCACTTAGTTTTGAAAGCTAAACTGATGGCCTTAATTGATATCAAACCCAAGCCTCCATTTTGTGTTGGTTGGAATTTTCTTTTTCCACGCTACTAGGAAAAATTTTCTTTTGTCCATATCCCATTTGAGAAAATGCTGTTTTATAATCTTGTGACAACATCAACATTTTACTTGGTACTACTAAATGTTTCATTTAGATTGGAACTGCTTATAGAAATACTCTAATTAATTGAATTCCACCTATTAAAGTAAGACATTTTCCTTTCCATGTAATGTTTTCTTGAATACAGTGTACACCTCTCTTCTAACACACTCTCATCCTTCCCTCCATAGTCATTCCTAGATACATTCAAACTTCATAATTCTGCTGCTTGGTTCTTGTAATTCTCTCCTTGCTTTTCTGATCTACAGTTGTTTCATAAATATCCAATGCTTTCTAAAAAAATTTGAGTACCATGTAGTTAGGGCCTTTGCTATTAGATTATCACAAACATTAAAAAGATATTAGATCCACTGGGAAAGTTATGCTTGGACCCTTTATTCTTCTTCCTTGTTTCTTTCTATATTTCAAGAGCTTCTGCCATTATCAAAAATAATTAAGGAGAGACTGGACCTTGCTTCCATAAACCCCTAGGCTCATGATATTATCCAGATGGCAAGCTTTTAATAAGGACAGAAAATATAAGAGTGCTTATACAACTTTCAACCCATGTCATCCGATCATGTGCATAGCAAAACTTTTTTAGTAAAGTTCCTGATTAATTCTGTCGTAAGTTTTGTTTACATCAAGTTTTATTATCATCCATGCCTTCTTGCTTTTGTGGATTGAATAAATTATATTATGAGTTAACAAGACCCCATCTAATATTTGTCTTCCTGCCACAAAACCTATTTGTTCTTCTTTAATGATGTGTAATAGTTTTTCAAACTATGTGTCATTATGTTTGCCATAATCTTATATTATGCATTACCTAAAGAGATTGATCTCAAGGCATCAAAGAATTCTATATCCTCTGTTTTTGGGATTAAGGCTAGGAAAGCACTACAAAATACTCCCGTCTATAAAGATTGATGCCTGTCTTAATCTGCATTTTGCCTGTCTATAAAGCAGTGACTCTTTATAGATTAAAGGTGGGAAAGTATTGCAAATCTGCATTGAGCAATTAAACATCCGAAGCACCAAGCTAAAGATTGGCAGAACTGAGACTGAACTATTTAGACAGGCTAACAGGTAAAAGCAGCTGTAACTAAACCAAAAATCACATACTTGAGGAAATGATCCAAAATCAATCCAAACATATTCAGAAATGAAGCAAACCAGAAATTTGAATGAGAAAAATGATGATCAAGAACAAGTGCCAAGCTACCAAACTAGAGAGGTACTTCGTGAATGGATGTTCCATGAATTTGAATGCAAGTGCCAAGCTACCCTAATGCTTGGCACTTGTTCTTGCATGCATACATGGATTGAATGGGTGCATTGTGAATGCATGTAGGCTCTTATACACTTGTTCTTGCATGCATACATAAATTGAATGGGTGCATTGTAAATGCATGTATGACACTTATTCGTTATGAGCAGCAAGCAGCATGACTAGCTCTATTCATCAGAAAATTAAGATTTGTCAAGATAACCCTTTATCTCAACCTTCACTTCCAAATCCATTTATTCAACCCCAATTTCAAAAGGAATAAATGGGTAACTTGGCACTTGTTCTTGGTCATTACTAAATTATTCAGCCTCAAGAATAGACTAATATTCTAAAACTCTTGTTTAGCATTGTTTTCCTAGATTGTATTCAGAAAAACAATATTGCGTGCATTAAAAAGAACAAGTGCCAAGCTACCCATTTGTACCTCTGAAATTGAGGTTGAATAAGGGGAATTTGAAGGTTGAGATAAAGAGTTATCATGATGAATATTAACGGGGCATCCTTTGACAAATAGTACACAGGTGGATGCACACAATGAATAAGGGCTCATAAAGAGCCTTAAGTTTCTTTTAAGAGGCTAAGTTACTGGTTTTGGTTTGGGTATGGGGGGTTAGTATGTGGATTTAGCAAAAAAACAATTGGGTTGGGTTCGTTTTGGGATCATTTGTACAAAAAACATATATATTTGTAGCCTAAAAATATGAATTGAGTTAAAATGCCACATAGCATAATATAATAAACAAAACCACCATAAAAAATAGAAGTACTTACCCAATATTAAAACCAATATTAAATGAATGACATGATAGATATTCATTGTTCAATATTAAAACCAATATTAAACAAATTTCATGATAGATATTCATCATTCAATGTTAAAATCAATGGTAAAACAATAATATCAGCAATCAGCATCATATGTTTCTTCCTTTCTAATTCAATTAATTTGCACTTTTTCTTGGTTTTTGGAGTTAATGAAGTATCACTATTGATGAGCTTCATGGGTGGTGGTGGCCTAATAAAGCTATAGGTGAATGGCCCTCCCCGCATGCTATTCTTAATTTCCACAAAGTTACAACCCACCCTTTATTGTGAGAATGACAAATTAAAAGATAAAAGAATAATTTTCACAAAACTATAACCCACTTGTGAGTTTGAAACTATCAAATTAAAAGATAAAATAAACCTATGGAAAATATGGAATTGGAGATGTCAGTTGTTTAAATGAGTGTGTGACAAATATCATTAGTTTATTTGGCTATTTCTGAATTTCTTTCTCGGTAAAAGAAATTCATGATGACAATCTTTGATGTTGTTGTAGCCATTTGAGAGCATGGTGATAGTAGGGGGGTTCATTGACTCTTCCAATGAAGGAAATCGTTGGCACCACTATTGACCCCTTCAATTAGTTTGTCACCAAAGTCATTGAAAACTTCTCCAAGACTCACATACACAAATACAAAAGCATTGTGAAAAAAGATCAAAAAAATTGCCTGAGTTTGCCTAGGAAAAATTCATAGTCGTTTGCATGCACCTTTGCATAATCTCCTAGTGAATTGGCCTTGAATCCAAAATAGGTACATACCAGACCTAGATTTGGACACGGCAAGGGGCAAATTGATAACATTGTTAAGAGGCAATAAAACTTGACACAGATCTCATGATACATTGGACACCTAAACACAAAGTGCTCTAGTTCTAGTTCATTATTTGAAAGTATGCAATATGTTGATGGCTAGAAATATAACGCTTTGACTCCACACCAAGTTGATAAGAGTAGGATCACAATACACATCTTCAATTTGAAGATAATAGTCAAATTGGCGATGTGCTCTATGAATATATCTTTTCTATTTGTTAGGAGTGTTCATGGAGAAGGTATTAGGGGGAAGACAGTTAATATCAAGACCATTGCTTTCTTTTGCAAGAAAGACATGCACTAGGTGAACCAAATTTCTTGATCCCTTGTTAGCATAACTTCATGGATGATTGGAGAGCCTTGAACAAATATTTATTATGCTTAGTTGTTGTAGCTAATATGCATGCTCGTCTATGAAGCAACATTTTTACATGATATATCGGCTTACAGCTGAAATATGAAGAAAATGAATCCCAAATTCAGCCAAACTAATCGCAAGTGGCACTGACCATTTTGCCCACAAGGTTTTGGTCCTTGGATATTAACTCAAGCCCAGCTTGTATTGTGAAGTCCAAGACCCTAAACCTCACAATTGTACAGGATTGCCTTTAGACTTTTTAAGATTAAATTATGGGGGTCTATTAAGGGGCCCCAACCCAGAAAAATACACACCATAAAATGCTTGCATGGACTGGCCAAATCATTTCTACTATAAGATCAATACCATACCTAACAAATCAAGCCAAACTCTAATAGAAAATCTGGAATATCGGCTCCAATGCTCCGTTCTTCAGCCTGAGTTAAACTTGATGACCGAGAAGCATTACCAGCTCTAAAAGGGGAAGGAATGGGGAGTGAGTGGATAGCAGATTTGGAACCTCCAGCTGGAGAACCAGAGGACCAAAGTTTACCCAGAAGACAATGCAGAAGAGGAAACACTGCCATCATTAACATTTTCCACTTGATCACCCTTTGTAGCCAATTGCACAGCCACCACTACTGAAGACCGAACAATATCAGAATAATGTGGAGGGAAGGTTGGTGATGCAACCCTCCACTGTGCTTGTATTGCTGGTTTTTCCATACGAATGCTTTCCATGGTTTGTTTTGGAGAATTCACAGATAGCGAGCTGTCTGTATCAGCAGAAGATTCTGGCTCCAGTCTCTTCACAATTAAATGCACCTAGCATGCAACCCAACCACCAAGTCACTTTTTTTGGAAGTATCCAGTTTGCCTGCATTGCAGTTCGCAGCTACATGGTCAACCTGGAAACACCTTCTGCATCTAAATCAAAATGTGATATTTTCATAACCCAAAAGTAAAACCTTTTTTCATACCTAGTCCTCTACCTTGAGCCACGCCTCATTTGGCAGACCTTTTAATGGGTCCTCATAGAAGTAGAGTGAATCAAACCATCTGTTTCTGGGTCTAGTGCAAAAAATCTGCCCAATGCATTATCTATTCCTTGAAAGGATAAATCCACCTAGAATTGAAGAGCAAGGTAAGGCAGCCTCACCCAAATCAACATGAAAGGGTTTCTAGCATTGGGTTAAATGCCATGAACCAAGGCTTAACCAGAAAAAACATGCTTTTCTCAGAACCAAAGACCTATCTTCATACAATTTTCTTGGCAAAACAAAAAATCCTTGAGCACTAGGATAGATTTCAATGAAATCATTAATGCTAGAGTGTCGTTTTTTAGATATTCATGCTTGCAAATCAGCTAATTAGAACTGAACCTACAAATCAAGTTGATGAAGACATGAATAGGGGTCAATGTCCAGCTGTCTCATCTGAGACTCTAATGCCACCTTGTGCTCCTTGTCAGGTGATTTAAGGGGGGCCTCTGCATTGGCCAAACGAGCCCTGGAGCTTGTAGGGCAAGCAATCATCATGTGCAACATGACCCAAATGATCCCTCTTACCACCATCAGGACCCTTTCCATTGCATGTGACAGGAGCCACCAGTGTGGGAACCCATCTAATTTGATGCATTGATCCCATCAGGACAGAAAGAATTAGGAAACACAAAATCTGCACCACCTATTGAGATCAGCATAGTGGAATCCTTATAAGCATTTACGAGGATCACTGTATTCAAGTTTGCAGAGGAAGGAGCGAAAAGCACCATTTGAAAGATATATTTGTTCAGAAACTATAGGAAAGTATTACAACCGTACAAGATTGTTAGTGACACTAAAGTTTGGAACATGCTCTATTTTGCTTTGTTATCCTGAAATTGCAGCTGAAATACATTGCTTTTCAAGTGTATTAGGTGCAGCATAATCTCTCTTCTGTAATAGGATACTAGGAAGCATACTTAGTGGAGGTCCTGGAAGAATCACACTAAGATAAGTATAAGAGGAAATCACTTTGCAAAAAGAATATTGTAAATAAGATGAGTTGTGTTTTTTCTTAGTTGTATTGGAAACCACGGCCTTTGTTTTATTCAAGTCTACTTGTAAATCATGATTAACACAAAATGAGCTCAGAATATCAAGATAAGATTTTGTAGGCCTGCAGCAGTATGTGACACGAGAATGAGATCATTTGTAAATAATAAAATTGTGATAATTTATCTTATAGGATACAACAATCATCTGTTTCCCCTCAATTTACAATAATATGTTTTTATTTATCTATATAGAGATCACTTGTTAGGTGAAAGCAGACACCCCTGGTTAACACCAATTGTGCTATTGATATCACTTGTAAAGTCAGCCGGAGTTATGAGAGAAGTTTGTCATTACCTATATTTTGTTTTCTAAGATTTTGAATTTTGTTTTGCAGATGCAGTTGTTTTTATCACATGTGTTATATTGATTGGTCTGTTTGCCTTGCAACGTTGTGGCACACATAGAGTGGGTACGCTCTTTGCTCCAATTATTGTGACTTGGCTATTGTGCATTAGTGCACTTGGTCTGTACAATATTATTCACTGGAACCCGCAAGTTTATCATGCACTTTCGCCATACTATATGTACAAATTTTTAAGAAAAACAAGAAAGGCAGGATGGATGTCACTGGGAGGTATTCTATTGTGTGTGACAGGTAAATCCTGTTCAGGCAGGAAATCCTGGCCGTTTAACACGATTACTATGTAAAAATTTGTCAACCTCTTGTCAAGAAATTGACCTGATCAACTTTCCTGTGCAGGTTCAGAGACAATGTTTGCAGATCTGGGGCACTTCTCACATTTAGCCATCAAGGTATTGCAAGTTCCAATTTCATTAGACTAATATTAAAAATTAGAACTGCAAATTATTTCCACCTTGTCGAAGGAAGAATCAAGGCATCATTGTATAATGAACCACGGTTTGACTGCAGATTGCTTTCACTTCTATAGTTTATCCTGCTCTAATCTTAGCATATATGGGTCAAGCTGCCTATCTTTCAAAACACCATCATATAGACAATAGCTATAATATTGGATTCTATGTATATGTGCCAGGTACGTTTACTTATGTTTGTGTTTAATAAACCTACATATTACATCATATTTTGAGCAGCTATTCTTCTTTTTGGATAAATTTGTGAAATAATGGACCTGTTGTGTGATACCTTGGCAGAGCCTGTCAGGTGGCCAGTTCTAGGAATTGCCATACTTGCATCTGTGGTTGGAAGTCAGGCTATCATTAGTGGGACATTTTCAATTATCAATCAGAGCTTGGCACTGGGTTGCTTTCCTAGGGTGAAAGTAGTGCATACCTCTGAGAAAATACATGGACAAATATACATTCCAGAAATCAACTGGATTTTGATGAGTCTTTGTCTTGCTGTTACTCTTGGTTTCCGAGATATGAAACACCTGGGTAATGCATCAGGTATCTGCTGCTTTTATGTTTTTAATATTCGAGTCAAATGTGGATCATTTTTGCAAAGATGGAAGGATACATTTTTAATTTAACTGGAAATTTGACAGCTTGCTGCATGTCTGATTATTTTTATCACAGGGCTAGCTGTCATCACAGTTATGCTGGTCACCACCTCCCTTACATCATTGGTAATTGTTTTATGTTGGCGCAAGAATGTTCTTTTAGCACTCTGCTTTCTACTTTTCTTTGGATCTATTGAATTCATCTACTTCTCTGCATCCCTTATTAAGTTTCTGGAAGGGGCTTGGGTACCTATTTGTCTAGCTATCATATTCATGACAATCATGTATGTGTGGCATTATGGCACAATAAAGAAGTATGAGATTGACCTACAAAACAAGGTGCCCACAAGCTCGCTGCTTTCACTTGGTCCTAGTTTGGGGATTGCACGCGTTCCTGGTATTGGACTCGTATATTCAAAACTCGTCACTGGGATGCCTGCAAATTTTACACACTATGTGATAAATCTTCCAGCATTTCACAAGGTGCTTGTCTTTATATGCATTAAATCATTACCAGTACCATATGTGCCACTAGAGGAACGCTTTCTTATTGGACGCATAGGAACCAAAGAACACAGATTGTACAGATGCATCGTCAGATATGGTTATAGGGAGGTCCACAGAGTTGAAGATCGGTTTGAGAATCAAGTTATCATCAACATTGGGGAGTTTATAATATTTGAAGAAAGAAATTCTTGTTCAAGTGGCGATTACTCTGCAGATGGGAATATGATTGTGATTGGGACTCCTCCCATGCAGTCCGGAATGGAGAGGAATCTGAGCTACGAAACCATAGACTATGCAACTTCACCTCCTGTTACGTCACCCACCATTCGAAGCATACAAGAACTTATAGAAATTGATACTCCCCGCTTATCACGGAGAAGTAATTTCATAAGGTTGGTTTTTAACAGTCCTGAAACGAGTCCTGATGTAAGGGATGAGCTGCAAGAGCTTAACGAGGCATCAGAAGCTGGAGCTGCCTTTATATTGGGGCACTCTTATGTGAAAGCAAAGAGAGATTCATTTTTTCTGAAAAGGCTAGTTATTGATAGGGGATACAGCTTTTTGAGAAACAACTGCAGGAGTCCTTCTGTGACATTGGGCATTCCTCATTACGCTCTTCTAGAGGTCGGTATGACTTACCGTGTTTGAACGTTCGAATCAGAGTTTAACTACAAGATGTAATTACCAATGCTTATCTTCCTGTCATTTTCTTTGAGAGCTTGCCATGGTCCTCCTTTTTGAGCCATGATTGTAATATGGGGCGGTTTGCTGCTCAATGATGTATTGCAAATATCCTGCAAGAAACTGTCGTAGATATAACCATTAAATGCTAGAACATTGAGATCATATTGAAGATTACAGGAACTGCATATTTTCAACTAGCCAGCATCTAAAGTGTACACATTGGGTTGGTAATATTGTAGAAATGTAACTTCTGTACATTCTTTTGCCTGTTTAACTTGAAACTGAGCTATACAGAGATTAAATACCAGCAAGATAGCACTTTTAATACAGAATTTCTTTATTCCTTTGACATCAAATATGGAAAAAAAAGTCTATTAAAAAATACAATAAATACAGAAAAAATAATAATAATAAAATAAATAGTTCTAAGAATAAAATCAATACTATTTATTTACTAAGGTGATCTTCACTAAATTTTCTATTCAATCTTTTAAAGCCAAGCTCCAATTGGGATGGCCAATGGCTATGTTCCTATTTGGTTGATTTCTTGGATTTCTTTAGTAATGCCAAAGTGTATTTGCCTTTTTAACATATCCAAAAGAAGTAAATCTCCAAAAGCGTCTTCTACTGCTTATGGTCCTACAATGATTGTGCCAATAGCCAATAGATAAACAAAGCTCACCATTGACTTCAGTAGATGATCCATGATAGTATGGATACTCCACTACTTGTCTTATCGATATGAATCTTAAATAGTTTAATCACAATATCACCGCTATGGTTGTCGATTATAGTGCAAAAAATGTATATAATAATGGAGTCCCTCCCGCCCTTTGTTGAAACCCTTTCGCTGGTTTCAACTGTGGTGTCTCCGGCGCGGGCTTTTGGCGGATGCGCAGTTTCTGTTGTCGCTTCTCCATCTGTTTGGTTCTCTGGTTCTATGATAGCAATATGTTTGCTGATGCTTCGAGTCCTGTGTGTGACTCTAATGGCTACCGTTCAAACGGCCGTGTCAATGGCGGTTGCGCGGCTACTGCTGCCGCCTCACTTATTGCCAGCATCTATGTTCCTGTTCTTGGCATTGATCTCGAATTTGCTGAAGCCTCGGGCTCTTGGCTTTTGGTTCATTTGATCAGGTCTCCTGATCGAGCTCCAATGGTCGTTGGCACGGGTGGGGTGGATCTTGGAAGGTCCAATGCGGCCATGGCTGGTTGGGTACTCCCTTTGATTCGTCTTGCCCTTCTCTCCATGGAAAAGGCCTGCCCCTTTCTTGTTTACATTCTTCTACTGTCATGGTTTATGGGCATGATGTGATGGACGTAGAAATTTTTTTAGGCTCATCGGTAGATTTAATTGGTTAAGTCTTCCTCTCACTCTTGCATAGGAGTCTTGGAGGCTTCTCACAATCGAGCTTTTTCTTTGTGCCAGGGGTTTCTTTATTGCAAGTTTTGTGCTAGGGATTTCTTTATTAAGTTTTCATATTTAGGAGGCAATGGAGTGGTGTTGAATGGTGGTGGGTTGTGGGTGTGGTGTAACTATGCATGGTCACAAGGAGCGGGCTCTTGATTTAGAAAGTGTAAGTTTATTTTGTTGGTTAACGAGGGGATGATGGGAGGGAAATTGGATTGTCAAAAATCAAGGAATCATCAAATATGCATCCATTTTGAAGCTTGGATGCAAGCATATAGACTATTTGGACGCAAAATTAATTTGTTTTTGTTAAAAGTTATATTAAATAACATTTGGAATCATTGTGAGTCAATTGAGTGAATAGATAGATGGATTTCATAATATCTAACCCATTTATCTCAAGCTCATTCATTTTTACTCAATGAAATGGAAGGTTCATTTGACTATGAACATATTTTAAATCTTGTACAACCAAGACATGTTTATGCAGTTGTTGCACCATATGGGAATGGAGAGAGATCATACTATTGGTTGGCACAATGTGTTCAAGGAAAATAAAATCTAATGCATAATCTATTACAAATGATGGGTTCACATATCCTACAGGATCAGTTGCTATTGCTAAACCTTGGTTGCAAACATATATGATTAAAAAGAATGGCATACCCACATTTGAAGACTTTGAGAAGCACAAAATCGTACTAATGTATTCGCAGTTAGTTGTAACAATGAATGTTAAGTTATTGAAGCATCATGCAAAACCAAGAACAAAAGAACTATGGATGATTGCTAATGTTCATCATGAAGCAATATTGGATACTCTAAAGGTAAGAGATGACCCCTTAAGATCACTTGAGTAGAAGATTTATTTTTTCTATGGGACAAGTATGATAATGTTCATCTTAATGAGATTCATGTTTTTTTCTATTTTTTGGATTAAAAGTAGTTTATGATATTAATGAATCCACCATTATTGAGTTAAAAGTAGGTTAAAGCTTATTTTTCTTTATAATTTACTTGTATATAAAAATGTTGGTTTTTTGGAGAACAAAGGCATACTTTCCAAGCAATTCAAATGAATCCACCATTGTTGAGTTAAAAGTAGGTTAAAGGTTATTTTTCTTTATAATTCACTTGTATATAAAAATGTTGGTTTTTTGGAGAACAAAGGTATACTTTCCAAGTGATTCAGATCAATACACCATTGTGTTATAAGTACGACAAGGGTACGATGAAAATTCATCCACCATTGTTTATAAAAGTAGGTGTTTTGGAGAATAAAGCTAATGTAGATAGGCAATTGCGATGAATACTTATAAATTTCAAAGTGATGAAACATAATTCATAAGGTGACATCTATGATATAATTCTAAGTAGCGATTCTTAATCTTGCATAATATTTGGTTTGAGAGAAAATTCAATTAACTTTGTAGTTCATGTTTTTATGCTATTTTTTTTTCAATATTTATATGTAGGTCTATTTCACACAAGTTTAGAGTATGATGAGGTTACGATGGAAATACATCCAACATTGTTGACTTTAAAATAGGTCAAAGATTATTTTTCTTGACAACTTACTTGTTTGTAAATGTAGGTGTTTTGGAGAATAAAGCTACTGTAGATAAGCGATTGAGATGAATAGTTATAACTTTTACAATGATGGCATACAATTTATAAGGTGATATCTACGATAGAATTATAAATAATGATTCTTAATCTTGCATCATATTTGGTTTGAGAGAATGTTCAGTTAACTTTGTAGTTCATGTTGCTTATGCTCAACAATTTTTCAATATTTATATGTAGGTCTATTTCACACAAGTTTGGAGTATGACGAGGCTACGATGGCAATGTTAGAGTAATCATGTATTAGCTAATAATTAATTTCTCTTTGATTGATTATTAGTCTTATTTATTCTCATGCACTTAAGCTAAACTTAGGAGTGCTTTTATTCTTTTAGGGATTTGCTCCTATGTAGCACTCAACCCTTATTGTAATTATCACTCAAGCTTTCATATCTTTTTGATAGTTTTTTGCTTTTGTAGCTTATTCTTGTTGAGGAATATTGCATATATTATTTGCAAATCTCTTTGCGTGGAAGGTGTCTTTGTTCGTTGTTTGATCCTGTGGCTTGTGGTTTTGCGATTTTTCACAATTCTAACATGGTATTTGAGCATGGATCCATCAAACCCTTTCTTGATTTATGAGGTTTTCTTCTTCAACAAGGATTATAGGCTTCAAGTTTGAATTCCTTTTGCTTTTTTTGCAAATTTTGGAGGTGGGCAATTTTTAGTTGTATTTTGGCACAAAACATACCTCACTATTGGATTCAGAGTTGTCAAGAAAGTCTTATTTGCCTTTTCTTTCACCTGATTTGGGTTCTTAACGCCAAATCTATGAGGGTTTGAAGCAGTTGCTTTTTTTTCCAAATCCGAAGCATAGCAGCATTTTCAAAACATTTTGACGTGAAAAGGACCTCGTCGTTGCGTTCAGGAGGTTGATTCCACAAATTTTAACTATAAATTCGCCTATATTCTGTGCTAGGAGCATTTGAGGCAAAAAAAATTGCACAGGTTTCGTACGACCCTATGCATGAATTTCCAAAAAAATTTAAAAAGGTGTGATTATTTTTTCAGTTTTTTTAATCTATAATTAAAAAACAAAATCATTCAAAAAAACAGGCATTATTTTTTAATGGGGTGACACTTTAAATTTATGGAGGGCACGTTTTTTAAGTTATTAGGGGGGTTGGATAGTACAGGGTACCCTGCAAGCCTGTATTGGCCATCATTCGACTTCCCAACGACAACCTCTATAATGACTGGTGACAGCCTAACCCTACCCCATCAACTTTCAAAAAAAAATCGATGCTATTTTTCTTCAAAAACTATTGGTCTTCTAATTTTTCCAGGGACAGACTATTTTACCTGCATAAGGATCTTTCCCAGGATATTTCATTTCAAGAATATTCTGACAGGCTTTAATGTATAATATTTTAACGGTTGGTTTCCTAGAGGAGGCTAATTTTTTCTGGTCAAAGGAGGAATATTCTCCAAGTATTCTTGTTGACGTCAGCTTGACATCATTTGTACAAATGCTAATGTCAGTATGATGTCATCCATACATTGACTAGTCAAGGGCCCCAAGTCCCCTTCTCTGGCGTGAGGGAGCAACTTTTTTTTTCTTTTGGCCATAACTTGGGCATATGATGTCGGATTTTGACAAACAAGATATCGTTACAAAATTGGTTTTGTCAACTTTCTAGTGGTCTGAGTCTCATCACCTATTTTTGGTATTGATGCATTCTACAACCTGTTGAAGTCAAATGTGTTGTTTTCAATCTTGAGCTCATAACTTTTGATCAGTTTCTTCATTTTTTGTGATCCCAGTGGCATTGGAACTATTTTTCAAAGCTCTTCACTTCCATCTATTCATTTTTCTAGATTGTTCTCTAGGTACATTTTATTCATTTTTTTGTGTTTTCACACTCTAGTGAATTACTTGGACATCTTAGCTCCTAGAAACTTGTTTTCGTGGGATGAGTCATTTTTGGTTTTTCTATGTGGACTTTCAGTATGCTATCCTATTTGGGCATTGTAGACATATTTTTCATGCATATTCTTTTTTGTAGACGCACTGAGATAAAGTGTCATTCTGGTGTATACTTTTTGAGGATTTTGCACATCCTATTGTTCCTTTTATATTTGCACTATGATATAAAGTGTAATGTGGGGTTGATGTTTGTCTTTGGTTTTCCTTCACACATTTGTCAGGTTAGTGTCCCTTCCACAATATCAGTGAATCCCAATGATTCTTTCCTCATGCATGTGTGTCTTAGTTTGCACACCCTTTTATTTGTAGGCTATTTCTCCTCCATGCACTTCTTGGTTTCACACAACTTTCAATGTACTTGTTTTGGCTCTCCCTTTTCGAACATTATGGGGGGGGGGTTCTAATGTTGGTGCTAATGCTTTGTTGGTTTCACAATTTGAGTGATCTACATATCTAGTTCTTGTTCCTATGTGCTTTTGGATGCAATGTACATCAACAACTGGTTACATGCATTTGAGGTGAGATGGATCATTTACCATATGGACATTCTTACATTCTTGTTTTTGGAGGTGACCTTCCATTTTCATTTGATCAAAGACAATTGGGTACCTATATTTTCAACTTGCTTGCATGTTCAGTAGTGTCGTTTTTGGTCACTCATCTAGATTCATGTGCCATTTGTATCTTTGAATTTTAGATGTTTTCCTTTGTTTTCCATCTAATTTGAGTAGTTTTGTTGGGGACACTCATGCAGATTATTATCTCTCTCACAATCAGTGTTCTTCAAACTATTTGGTACCTACATTTTTGATAAGTGCATGTTGAGTAGTGGCGTTGGGGTCACTCATGTAAATTTATATACCACTTGTATCTTTGACTTCCAGATGTTTGCCTTTGTTTTCCATCTAATTCAAATAGCTGGAGGCACTCATGCAGTATAGTCTCCTTGATCTTGACATTTGTATCTTCAATTTCTAGATGTTTTTCCTTTGTTCACCATCTGATTTAAGTAGCGTTATTGTGGCACTCATGTAGATACTTGTTATCATGATCTTGATCATCATTTGTTTCAAAGGAGGTTCTTCATTTCAACACTATATTAGTCATCAATCGAAAATAGTCTACAACTTCTTTGTGCTTCAACAATGTTCTACATGTTCCTCATTTTCAAGACATTGTCTTGGCTGGAGGCTTCTTCAATCCTTCACCATCTCTTGATTTGGAGGCCTTTTTAGTCCTTCATTCACCTTTCTCTCTTTTGGAGAGGAGTTTTCTCCCACTGTGATTTTCTCCTTTTCTCCAGTTTTGAGAGATATTTTGTTTGTACATGGGTACCTCACCAGGCCTTGCTTGTCGGGACCCATCATGCATTCTCTTTTTAAGGTTTTTAGCAACTCTCTAAGTTCATCTTAAGGGGGGTGTTAGAGTAATCATGCATTAGCTAATAATTAATTACTCTTTAATTGATTAAATTAGTCTAATTTATTGTCATGTACTTAAGCTAAACTTAGAAGTGCTTTTATTCTTCTAGGGTTTTGCTCCTAATAACACTCAACCCTCATTGTAATTATCACTCGAGCTTTCATATCTTTTTGATAGTCTCTTGCTTTTGTAGCTTTTTCTTGTTGAGGAATATTGCATATATTGTTTACAGATCTCTTGCGTGGAATGCATCTTTGTTCATTGTTTGATCCTATGGCTCATGGTTTTGTGGTTTTTCACAATTCTAACAGGAAATACATCCACCATTGTTGAGTTTAAAATATGTCAAAAAATATTTTTCTTAGTAATGAACTTGTTTATAAATGTAGGTACTTTGGAGAATAAAGCTACTATAGACAGGTGATTGAGATCAATAGTTATCTTTCATAATGATGACATATAATTCATAAGGTGACACCTATGATATAATTCTAAGTATTGATTCTTAATCTTGCATCATATTTGGATTGAGAAAATGTTCAGTTAAATTTGTAGTTCATGTTGTTTATGCTCAACAATTTTTCAATATTTATATGAAGGTCTATTTTACACAAGTTTGGAGTATGACAAGGTTATGATGGTAAGACATCCATCATTTTTTAGTTTAAAATAGGTCAAAGATTATTTTTATTAACAATTTTGAGTTGTATTGATGATTATGATAATATGGGTTTAACATCTTTTTAATATTAAATTAATGTAGATGTTTTTAGAGTAGAAATGATTTGAGATCTACCTCATTAAGTGAGGATACAGGTAGCGAGGAAGAGTGAATTCAATAAGGACAAGGATAGGGATCATCTCAGTGTGCTAGAGATGAGAATAGCACATAGCCACAAAGAGGGATAGGTTGAGAGGATAGCTATAGGAGATAGATGCCCTAGGGGCACATTTTGAATATGTGTATGCTTTGCAGAGCTGATTTACTCAAGACTACATTGATGCATTTGTACATAAGGATGTATGGAAAATGTGATATGGGCTTTATTAGTTATATTGATGATAGATGTAATGCTTTATTTGTATGTTGACAATGCACATGGTATGTAGCTAGATTTCTTAGATTTGAATGCTCATAGGTATGCATGTTCATGAATCTCATGTGTATGTCTAATGGTGATTATCTTAATGGTATGTATGCATACTATGATGATTATGATGAAAGGATGCATAGAATAACAAATCTAACATGTTTTCTATTTATCTTCCCTATACTCATTACATAGTTTCCTACTTCATCACACTTATACCATTTTTTGTCTTCTCCACATGTCTTAATTAAGGAAAAAAGAGCTTTTGTGTCCTTTTAATTATTAATTTTATTTAATTTATTGTTCCCCTATCTTTTAAATTAGTTGTATAATCAATTCTTAGGATTTCACTACTTCTAGTTCAACTCTCTATATGAGTAGTCATATTTTCAACTAAGGCAAAAAGGAAAAGGAAATAGTTAAAAATTAATAGCTTATCTTCATTCAAATAAAAAGTGAAAGCATCTTAATGCTAAATTTAGTCTTCACACCATCATTGGGTTAAAGAATTGTAGAGGATCTTCAAACTTGACATTAGCAAGATATTCGACAAAGGTTGTTTGTATGGTTTTAGATACTATCTTGATACAATGTGTCCTAGATTAATTGGGACACCTTGGGAATGAGACAAGAATTCCAATAGAATTCATTGGCCCATCCTAAGATTTTTTCATTATTGGTTTGGTACAGATAGGTGTGGAAGAACAAATACGACTATTGATAAATATCCCATGACACACATAATGAAAAAAATGCATGCTTACATGTTTACACTACTCTCAACTAGCACTTTGAGAGCATTCCCTAGCATTTACCCACCTACCTTGACATGTTGGTGCAATCATTTTTTCTCCATGATGCATGAAACAAAAAATATGCTTCTTGCCATATTTGCACTACTCTCCACTAACAATTTTTGTAAGAATGCATTTGTTGTTGGCATGGTCAAACAGTGTTGATTTGACCAAAATCGAGTGAGGTTAATATGGAGGGATGTTATATCCACTTGTATGTCCAAATGAAACATTTCTAAGTTCTATGAGATCTGAAAACTACTCTGTCATAGTTTAAAAATTGTTTAATCTTAGGGGTCTTAAGAGACTATGCTAGAAACACTATGAAATGATTAGATGACTTAGGGAAAGAATAGAGGCCTTCTCTAGCATTTACCCACCCACCTTGATGTGTTAGTGTAGTCATTTTTTTCCATGACAAATGAAATGAAAAATATGCTTCTTATCATATTTGCATTGCTCTCCACTGACACTTTTTGCAAGAATGCATTTGTTTTTGGCATGGTCAAATGGTGTTGAGTTAACCAAAAATAAGAGAGGTTAATATGGAGAGATGCCATATCCACTTGTAGATTTGGATAAAACATTCATATGTGCCACGAACTCCAAGAACTTCACTATCATAGTTTGGTAGTTTTTTTTTCTCTTAGGGCTCTTAAGAGACTACGTCAGAATACATCTCTTTGAAATGATTAGGTGACTTAGGGAATGAATAGAGGCATTCCCTAGAGTTTTCCCACCCACCTTGATGTGCTGGTGCAACCCATTTGTCAAAGCTACTAACAATTTTAAAAATTTCAAATTTAGCAACTTTTGTTTGAACAATCATTTTCCCATGGGCAACCTAGGGATATCCTATTTTTCTCATTTTTTGAAAACAATGACACCCCATAACTAGATCTTGGTGTGTACTACCCTAGAAAACCAAAATATTTCATTATTATAGCATGTATTCATAGATTTGATGATCTTGTGCGTTGATATGATGTCCCAACATGACATTGGACTATTATGTGGATTATGAAAGCCCTAAACTCACGAAAATTCTCATTTTATGAATTTATCCATCATTACTAAGAATCCATGTTATGATTGTTAAAATCAAGCTAAGGATACTACCACTTGGTAATGTTACATAAGGATTACATGAGATTTTTCAACATTTGATGGCCAATGGTGACTCATCAAGTCTATTGAGTGTTCTCATTAGCTCTAAGAGCTTAGGATTGGAAAGTTCATGAGCAAGATAGAGGAGTTTATAAAATAAATTAAAGACTATTTGGGTGGAAGACAAGTAAGTTGATATAGTTTTATACTGCTTCAACTTGTATTTCCTTGATCCCTTCCCTTACAATGCTTGAAGGTAGCATTAGTACATAACCAATATATGAAAAACAATTCTAATAAAACTACTAAACACATAGCAATTTAACAAGAATAGTAACAAATAGAAAATACAAAAACAACAACAAAGGAACCACCCACTAGCTAATTGGAGGCCCAATCATGTCATGAAGTATAGACATGGCCTCCCTCTCTTCAAACATTAGGTGCAATTTAACATTCAATGAATTAAAAACTTTGCTAGAAACAACCATCATAGCTTTACCTTCTCTTGATCAAATTTTTTATCCTTCTATACAATCTTGAAACTTTTAATAGTGAAATTGAGGCTTTCCTTCGTCATAATGATCATGTCACTAACCGAATCCTTAAATTTACTTTTCATCACCAACATTCTTGGTTGAGGGACATCCATTTTATTTCTATTTATTTCTCCTAGGGTTTATCCTCTTTTTTCATTTTTAATTGGCTCATCCTTCTCATGTGAAACTTATTGCAACTTCTTGGGATTGCCTATTTTTGATAACTACAAAATCAATGAATCTTATATTATTTATTTTTCTCCTATCACTAGTTATATGTGATGATTATATGCTTATAAAGCCAGTGATGTACTACATTATTTTATCCAATATGGTATGTTTCTTGATGATCAATGTTTGTTTATTGCATATGAACCCTATGGTATTCAAGCTAGTCTTTCACATAATGATTCCTTCCATGATGATGAAATACATATTTCTCCATCTCTCATACCTTAATGTATTAAATATTATAGAAAGAGCTTAAAGGACATTGTAACTATAGAGACTAAGGATAAAGGAATCAAATTTGGTGAAATTTCCCAAGGAAACTATATATAAATGACTAATGATAATTTATGATTGAAAATGGCATGCAATTCATAAACTGTTAAAGTGCAAGATATCAAGAAATCAATCTATAACATGTTATTGTTCATAACTCAACCATTCCAAAGTGATTATACATTCAACTTTTAAGTTTACATGCGGGAAAACATGCACACAAGGAACATATTATTTTTTATATTGATTTTTATAGATAAAAGTGTAGAACAATTGTGTACACATATAAATTTGGCATATATGCTAACTCAAAACATGTTTTACAAAATGTGGCATGTGCCATCTCAAGATCTATATATAATGTACATGTTGAATAACTATGTATCAAATCCTATTTTTCCAACTGACCTTAGATGTCTCAAGGAAATCCAAAACTTATGGTGGATCATCAAATTCTAGCCACTTGATGGATGTGAAGTAATAAAAATTCAAACCACAAAGTCGATTAATTAGCTCAATGGTAAATAAGTTAGACTACAAAATATAAACTTATCTACTATAATTTAGAACTTTCAAAAAAACATATAAATAATTATACTAAACTATAACTTCTCTAAACTATCAATTAAATTAAAAATCCAATTCTCGATTACCTCAACTCTTTATTTCCTTCTTGAAAAACATTCTACAAATTAGGGCCACTTAGGACGATTAGGATTCCTACATATTGTAATGGTGAAGGAGCCACATAGATGAATTGTGGAATAGACTATAACATGTAAAATAGAATTGTTATAAATTAATATATTATTCATAACAAAGAAGGAAATATGTACAATAAAAATGTTGGAAATAGGATGCCATTTAATTGCAATCCTAAACATTATTTCATCTATCTCCTAAGTCCTTGGAAAGTGTTCCCCAACACTAGGATTAGAAAGAGATTAAATTTGAATGAAATGAACATGTAAATTGACATTTGTAATTAATTCTAAATGATAGGAAAATGTGGGGACGCCCAAGAAGAGCTCCTACAAAATAGGAGCACATGGTGCGCCCACATGGAAGGTGGAACTCACCTTGAGTTCAGTTAACTATTTGGAGAAAATATAACACTTCAGTAATGCATGTAAAGATCCTAGAAGTTAGGGATTGATGTTTACATGCATGGAGTTTAGTTTAGTTTAGTTCATTTAAGTTCAGTATTAGTTCAGTTCAGTTCAGTTATGGTTCAGTTATCTTCAGTTGCATGTAGTTAGTTTGAGTTGCATGTTAGTTAGCTTCAGTTGACTTGAATTGCTTGCTAATGACTTAAGTTGCATGATAGATAACAAGTGACTACTTTTAGTTAATAGGGGATGATCAATCATGCATGATATTTGCATGAATGGTGGAGAGATATGTTTCAGTTAACAAAGATTAACTTGGACCCACCTTGGGTGCCCAAGTTGGCATCTTGGAGTTAACACTTTTGCATGATAAGATATTTTATGAGGTTGAGTTAAGTGGGCCAATTCTTGGGTTCCAACTTTGAGGAGAAGCTTACAAGATATCTTTGTAATCAACATTGAGTTAGGAATTTAGTTTGGGACGCCCAAATTGATGAAGGACTTGGTTTGACATTGTTTTTCACAAAAGAACTCTACTTGCACAAGAATAGCATAGATAATTGTGAGGGCCTTTATCCTCTTGTAATTTTCAACTCTTTGGAATTTACAATGTTCACAATTGTCTATTTATTGTAGCAAGTTGAAGAGAGTTCAATTAGAGTTTATTGCAGGTTGTGAAGAAGAATTGTTGAAGGAAAAAGAAGCATCTCAAGCAAGGATTGATAAAAAATTATTGTAATCTTGTTCTAAGGTTAAATAATACAAGCACTATTTATTCTAGTGGTGGAGTTTTTTCCTGAAAGGGTTTCTCCATGGCATATGTTGAGTCACTTCTATCTTTTGGTCTTATTCTTCTACAATCTTCTATCTATTTCTACAAATGGTAAAATGAATCTAAATAGATAATCATCCACAAAAAATTGTAACAAAGAACACTTAATTAGATCTACAGTATAATAGTTTTAAAAGTTTAAAGCTACATAATTACCTCCATTTTCAACAAAAAAGAGGTTAGATGTGTAAATTAAAAATTTAGAAATTACCAAAAATAAGCTTATATCCACTACAAAAATAAACATATTAGACTGACGAGGCTTCTTCCATTGTTTGAGAATGAATCATCATGGATGAACCAACTACAACTTCTTGTATAAAAGTGACAAGAATGTAATACTTTTTGTATATACATATAATCATAAAATATTTGAAATTAGCATCTAAATAAATACAATAATTTCTCTAAATTCTTTAAACTATTACTTCAATTAAAATTCAGCTCAATTACCTTGAATCTTTTTGATTGCTCTAAGACTCATTCTATGAATGATAGTCCCTTAGGACAATCATGTGTTTTACTATAACATATTGGTAAATGTGCCACTTTATTCACATTTGGGGTACACTACAAAATTAAAATAAGATCAAGATATAAATTAATATACTTAATTAATCATAATTAAAATGATATTCTTACAATAAAAAAAGTTAAACATGTATTTGTAAGAGAGGGGGACCATCGCATGTTAGACCCCAAGTCACAGAGGGTCAAGATGCGAGAGGCTGCCCTAACTTACCTCAACTAATTGTAATGTAAGGAAATGTGAAGCGAGAGTAATGAGGACCATGAGGCCTCTCAGTTACTTTGCAAACCCAAAACATAGGAAAGGGCTAGGCGAGCCAGTTTTTAGGTCCATCGCTACACCTTAGGAATCTCTCTGTCCAAGGATGAAAGCACGACGCGCTGACGTCTCAAAAGTGCGCTGGCATCTGTACGACTAGACAACAGTGAAGACAAGGTCAAACCAATAAAACTAGCTAGCAACCCAGCTGATTATCTAAAGGGCCAGAATGATGTGATTAAGTAAATGAAAAACTCTCTAATATTATAAAGCATATACACAAGAGTAAAGAGAGTAAGGAGAATCTCACCAAGGAATTCGTTCGCTAACTAATCTCTCAAGAAGCATGTACTCCTACACACAGACAAAGAGGAGAATGTTGGGTGGCTGTATAGGGGTTTGCCTTAGTTAGACCCCTGTTTAGGTGTTTCCACCTCCACGGACAACCAAGGAAATGAGATAAAGGAAGTAATGTAGTAAAGAGAAAAGAAGCACTACAAAACAGTGTTATGCTACTCAACCAAGTGATAGAGGAGAGGAGAAGGAAGCTTACCACCTCCACCAAGAGCACTCAAGGTTGCTTGGGGGAGAATATGAGATTACTTGAGCCTCTGCTGCAATGGCGTGGTCCAAAACTTGCTCTATCAAAGTGATGGAGTGTTTCTTTGGCTGCAATGGAATGCTTGGAATGTTGCTTGAGAGCTTCAAAGTGAGTGCAAGAGTATGGAAGAAGCTTGTGAATTCGGTGAAGAAGTTAGAATGCATGTTGAAGGGATGAATTTGAAGGAGGAATGGAGAAAAATGACCCTGTCATCCGAAGGGGGCATTACAACTTCACCTCCAATGAGAAGAGTAATGCCTCTGTAGGTTCAACCACATGAATCTGCCAGGGATGTAAGTGCACCGCGGGGACATCTACGCTCCGCATGGGCATCC
Source organism: Sequoia sempervirens (assembly GCA_007258455.2). Taxonomy (NCBI): domain Eukaryota; kingdom Viridiplantae; phylum Streptophyta; class Pinopsida; order Cupressales; family Cupressaceae; genus Sequoia; species Sequoia sempervirens. The sequence continues at coordinate 441,939,386 of VDFB02000015.1, forward strand.
CTAACAGAAACGCCTCTACTGACACTCAAAACAGGCACCAAGTGGGATGCAAGTAGCGGGCTTAGGTGGAATTAAGCCTCTGAACTTGGTTTTCTAAGGCGGATAAAGGCAAAAAGGGGGTTTGCACATGGGGTGAAAATTCACTCTTATACAATATTAAAAAAATATACCCTCAAGTCTAGGCCAACTTCAATGGAAAAAAGAGTACCATGATAAAATTCTCTAAGTTTCTCCTTTATCAACAGTTGTTATCAACTTATATTAATTTTAAATAAAATGCACCATGAAAATAATTTTAAGTTTTACTTGTACAAAAGATTGACCTTCCTCCCCTTGTCTAACCCTTGATGACTCTCCTTATGTTCTTTCCTATGATGTTGTCTTATCTTGTGTATGTGTCATATCATGAATATCATATTCATATATGTTCAGGGGTGGCTCACTAGTCTCTTTGAGAGGACCTAAACACAAATGATTGCACGTAGTGCAATGATGAGGCATACACATTTGTGTAGACAAGGAGGGTCTACCAACGTCAATCAATCAACTAGGAGAATGAATCTCACGCAGTTGGGAAAATTGAGGAGTATGTGTAATAAAATGTCTAGTCAAAGAGTGTATGACATTGAGGCTTTGAATTGTTGCATTTGCAAAAATGTCTAGGTGTGGTATTAGAGGTGAAGGAATAGGAGGAGGGGGATTATATGGAACTTGCATTTGTCCCATTGCCCGAGGTCTATCTTGAGGCATTCCTTCACCTATTGGAAATTTTTTAACTTGTCAAAAATAGTTCACATGCTTTCCTAAAAATAAACTTTGCATATAGTTTGCAGATGAAGTATAGAGAGACATCAAGATTATTGTTGGGTGGTTTATCAAAAACCATCCACCAATGATCCCAAAAATTTCTTTTCATACCCTCATGTGTGCAACATTAATAAAAATTTGGGCTTATGTACATCACTTGGTAATCTAGCTCTAGGATTCACAAAATGTTGTGCTAGTTGGGCTTTGGATATGTCTTATTCTTTAATTTGATCATATGACAAGTAGTTGGAGTACTCTTGCCTCTTGGATTCTCAACACTCTTCAAATGACTTGTGTTGGCTTGTGAGAGTTTTAACATGAACAATAATTCCCTCTAAGGTGATTGTCATTGTAGACAATTGAGGGTACCCACAATATTTCTGCAATAATTTTCAATTCAGTAATATTTTTGTCAATTAGGTCCTAAATTGAATGAGGTTTTGGTGGGGAAGGGATTGGTGGTAGAGGGATTTGTGGGGGAGGGTTTGGGTTTCCAACTTCCTTTGCCATTTCAACCTATTGTGAATTCAAAACTTACAAATTAACAAAAAAAATTAACTAATTACTAAAATTTATAAGTAAAAACCTAATTTATACTAAAACTCTCAATAATTTTTATAAGACAAAAAAACTTAACTTGGCCAATTTGAACACCACAATAGAAATCTTCGGAATGGATATCTATTATTATGCTTCAGATGTTTGTTTTTCTTTCTTAGTCATGCCTCCTCTCGCAGGTCGCATAGTATAAAATGACTGTGATAATTGCTTTTTTTCATACTAACATAGCCAAAACATATATCTGTTCTAAACAAATATTTGTTCAACCAATGTATTAACTTTACATATAAATAATATATAATATATAATACATAATAATATATAAAAATATATAAAAAATATATATATTATTATAATAATATATACATAATATATTATAATATATAAATACTAAATAATAATATTATATTATACAATAATATATAAATAATATATATTTTTTATATAATAACAATTTATAATTTAATATTGACATAATATGTAATTTATATAATATATATCATAATATATATAATAATATATAAATAATATATAATTTATAATAATATAAATTATTATATATTGTTATATATATTATATAGCTTGTAAATATATGTAAATGACTATCAACCAAAATAGATATTTGTTATAAATGGATAATTTTTTGCTCAATTTTTACCAAAGCAAAATGTACTTTTTTCCTAATCTAAGTAAAAATTCAAACATTCATTTTACAATTTTAGTTTTTAAGTGAAAATGGGTTTTTTTCCTATCACAACTGTTTGGCCCATCATATCCTACACTCAACCCTACACAAAACATGTGTACAAGGTTATTGAGTTGACTAGGTCCAATAAAAAGTACAATAAAATAAAGAAGGTGCAAATAATCTCACTCACATCTCAATCCAAAATAATAGAAGCAAACAATTACCACCCCTAAAACACTTCATAGATAAATATATGGGTCAATGAAGTTTGATCTAACTTAGAGATAAAAATTAGTTTTGATTATGGTTCTCTTTTTTAAATTAGGTATACAATTGATTTATGCTAATATATAATTCTTGTTGAACTTCCATATTATTGAGAAATTATTTTTATTTTGGAGGTTCTCCCTCTCCCTATAAATTTTGGACATGTCCTCATGTTTGATGCTAAGATGATCTATTTAGTTTTATAAAAACATTATTTCTATACAATGTCTCTAGGAAAATTCTCCAACAATTCACCACCAACAATTCACCTCCAACAATTCACCACTAGCAATTCATCACCATGACATATTCATTGCGTATACAATTCACCACCAACAATTCATCGCCATGGTATGTTCACCACATGTATACATTTTTCAATATTTAAGTGACCAAGAGCACCCAAAAAAGAAAAAGTATAGAGATTTTTTGAACGCATAAAAATGGTATGCACGGTGAATATACCAAGTGATGAATTGCTAGTGGTGAATAGTATACACGATGAATATGTCATGACAATGAATTGTTAGTGGTGAATTGTTGGGGGTAAATTGTTGGTGATGAATTTGCGTGATGCCCTATACAACACACTTAGTTAAACATCATATTTTCTAAAAATTAAGATGAAAAAATGATATAAGAAATTGTGGGTTGTGCCCATAATGTAACTTTTACTAGACAAATTAATGTGTAAATTTTAATTAGACGTAGTAAAACCATTATCTTAAAATATATATACAAAATAAAATCAAAATTAGCATGAATATATACAAATTTCACCAAATTACAAATACTAAAACATTAACTCTTATTGTAAAAAAAACTTCCTTATACATAAAGGTACTAGTCATATTATATATATATATATAAGCAAGACTTGAACACACACACATATACACATATATAAGCAAGACTTGAACTAAGAACCATTAATAATGTCATCTTCAAAAGACCAACACATTCATCATAATAATAATCAATGTTGAAATGTCAGTTTGGGAACTCAAACTTGGATTTGCACAATGAGAACCCAATAATTTAAAAATTTGAACCCAATCTTTTTGAAATCCAACTTTAGATTCTAATTCCTCAAATAAAAACTAAGCTTATTGCATTATGCTAAGGTGATCATATTAAAGTTCACCTATACTAACTCAAAGTTATGGAGAAAGTCATAAAGAAATTTGCAAGTCTTTACATCTTAGCAAGTACAAAAAAAATCAAACCCATTCATTTCTCCCATGATTACCCTCTACATGAAGAGTTTACAAATGCAAGTGTTTCACCAATATTTTTCATCATCTCTAGCTTGATCCCTATATTGTGTTCATTAGACAACTATTTTGATTATTTAAAGCTAGTGAAATATGTTTGAAGCCTATCTCATTGGTTTGACACATATTCTTTATTGTTAACAAAACTCTTCATCTAAAATTGATTTGACTTTAAAGTTCAAAACATCAATTTATCCCATTGACAATTGACTTGAATGAATTAGTTTCTCTTCATGCATTTCAAATACCTAGTATATTTTTTATTGTGTAAAAGTTGACTAATCAATCTTATTGTGTTCAAGTCTATAATAGGGCAAATGCACTTGTTACTTCCAAAGTTCCATTTGAATGCATTACCAAAAAATACTTCATCACTATCTTCAAGTCCAAAAAAAAAAATGTGCATCCTCTAACTTGTAAAATGCCACCAATAATTTCTTATTGAGAATACCTATCACTATGGGTTTGTCTACTATCTAACAAATTCTCAATGTGGAAAAAGGACATCATGCAAACACTTTCTTGCCAACCCCATAACTCTTATGGGTTCCCTTGTACACCATCTACAAAGGATGAGACCCTAAACATCACGAAAATGTTTAGAAAAATGACCATCCAGAAGAGGATTGAGATGAGACCAATTTTTTAAATGCCCAAGTACAATCAAACAGTCCATTCTAACTCCAAGAACATTAAATAAACAAACCTTGCTGCATAAAAAGACATACTCACATCTCAGCTTTATCTCACATCCACATCAAAGATAAACTCTACAGTTTCTACTTACCAACACAACAAACGGTACAATATTATTGTAAACAATGAGATAACTTTGATTGGAGAAGTCCTCTTTGTTAGGATAGCTATAACAAAATGTATTGCCACATTGGTTTCATTCCCTTTCAAACCACTAGCAATGGTATTACAACAGAACCTCCAAATTCTCCTACTCCAAGTATCTTCAAATCAGATCCACCTCCTCCTTTTGAATGATTCCAAGTTTGAAAAAGAGAAAGATCCAACGTCAACAAGCACATGCAAGAGCATGGCGCAGCAATGGCGCCACACCATTACTCCACAATTTACCATGACCATTTGATGCACGTGAAAGAGAAAACATAGACATGTCATTCAAATTTGGTGTATATTGGAGCACAAGTTACGCCAGGATTTGCTTTGGTAAAGCAGTCAAACATATCCATCTACCGTCCTATTTGCTTTGGTTGTTGCTAGTCAGAGAAGACTAGAACCATGGGCGTTGGAATCATTATCGCCTGTAAACCATAATTCCTTGAAATTATAAGCAACTTTCAATGGTGGCATATTTCTAGTCAATGTGGAAACATGCAGTTGGGTATCACCCTTAAGAGACATGACCTGTGATGCAAGAGTTTTCACTCTTTAGAAATGAGAGATGTGTTCTTTTAGTGAAGGGTCAATAGACTATATTGGATTACATGAAGACTGTCTAAATTCTAAATTACTTTAGAGTAGTAAAGTCAAATGTATACATCAATGGTTATCAAGTTTGAAGAAATTAAAACACACAAAATTGTTTAACAATCTATTGTAGAAGATATATTGAAGTCACTTTCAACAATATTCATTTAAGAACGGTTCAATACAAGGGTTTATTTGTGTTTTGTATATAATAAATATATAATAAATGCGAAGAAATCTTAGTTACTCATTCCAAAGTTGGTCAATAATTTTGTTGCATAAGAAAGCATGTGTACTCTCTAAAATGCAAAGAATTAGTCTTTGGTAATTTGAAATGTAAACTAAATTGTTTACCATCTTGCTAACATTAAAATCTACACACTGGAGAATTAAAAAAAAGCCATGACATGGAATATAGTGTCTTAAAATTTTGATCATGGATGTGGCCTTCAAATAATGAAAACTAATGACTATGCAGACCATACGACAATCATATTAGAGTGTAATTAGTTAATGGTATTGAATGGTTAAAAGCACACACATAACAAAGAATCTACAAGATTCACTAGAATGAATGATAAGATTGAAACTTAGAATTAAGGCATATTTAAATAATTTTTCATCCTAAGCACCATTAGCCTATCATGTCCAAAAAATATTTTGAGCTCATAGGCCAATATCTCACTTGAATGCACATAGAGAATCTTGTTGATAAGCTATGATTATGGTTCCTTACATTGAATCTAGGTATAAATAGGGAGTTCTCAAAGCAATGCTAACCTTGAACTAGATTTGAAACATGGATATGTATCAATCTCACCCATAAAAGAGTGTGTGTGTTTTGAGTTTGATCTTTCTAAATATTTTAAAATATCATGGATATCTAAATTGGACATCTTTGCTACACCCAATAGGTGCTATACCTTAACTTGAATACTTTCTTTTGGTACCAATATGTTGAGAATAAATTAAGGACTACCCTTTGAATGTTCCTCAAGTCAAATTTGTTGCTCAGCCTGTTGAGTTTCCTCCTTCAAAAACTAAATAAAAATGGATTATGATTACAAACCATAAAAATAAGAATGTCAATTCTAGTAGTCCTTAGGTAAAAACATAGCCTAATTCTAATCACCCAACTACTAAATATAGTTGGGAGTGGTTTAAAACCCGTATGAGAAGGAGAAATAAGTTATTCCATCTAGTGGTGAGCCTCCTTCTAGGCCAATATTCTCTTAAATGCTATAACCAACATCCGTCTTATCTTCTTAGTCAAAAGCAACTATTCATTCACTCCCCTCCCCTAAGTATCTACAAGATTCTCACAACTCACCTAGAAGGTTGTAGGAGAGGGAACACATTGTAGAAAAAAGAAGAATTTCAATTCCCAACATCTAGTTGGATAGTTTTTCAATAGAAGATTTTTTGTAGAATCACTATTCTTCTCTTCAAGGGTTAGATAGTGATTAGATGCTCCTTGATTCCCATCAATGAATTTTATTTGCTAGAATGTTCAAGGTTTCACAAACCTTCCTAGAAAATATACAATGAGGTATTTTCATTAAAAACATTTAGCTATAGATGTTCATTGCCTTGTAGGAGGTCGAGATTTTTAATTTTTTTTTTTGTTATTTGTCATGTCATTTGGCTAGCCAACTCTATTTTTTATAGCATTCACAATTTTGGATGTGGAGGGGTTGTCACCTTTCTCTCTCCTAAGTGTCTTTAGCATGTAGTCAACCATATTTTTTACCTCACAAAACTATGTGATCTAGGTTCTCTTGAATGTTGAGAATCATTCTTTTGGTATTATAAATATTTATGCTTCTAATGATGTTGAGAGATCCTTATTGTGTTGATGGATCATTGATTCATTTCCTACTACAACTTGGGTTGTGCGTGGAGACTTTAATATGATCAAGATGACATATATAATGAAGATGGAATTTTGACTTTAAGCTAGACAACTAATGAGAGGGAGGTGTAGTATTACATGCATAATAAATTGGGTCTTTCCAATCCCAATATAGGCCACCACCATAATAATTCCCATTGGTATATGTGGAATAATTTCTAGGTTGGGATTGGCAGTCTTTAAATGATTGGAATGTGTTGGTCAAGAACAAGCAACAATACACGAGTCTTACCCTGACCTATTGAATAGTAGGTCGTATGCCTCAGCTCCTATGCTGACAAAACCTTAATTACCCACTACAAGGACTTTGAAGAAAGGGAATTGTAGACTCTTCACTGGTATTAGATTTTGTAGATGAAATCTACGAGCCTAAGTTAAACAAAAATCCCAAGAACCTCTGGGAAGGCACACATGTTAAAATGCTTCAGAAAGTGAAAAAAGGGATTTTGATTCTCTTGGGTTTATACTTTGGTATTCAACATTATCTCAATACATGGTGTCGTTGGTGCACCCTTTCTCAAAATTAGTAGGCACATGAGCCTGCCTATACAACCTCGTGAGCAAAACTTTGGTAGGAAGTCACCTTAAGCTAACAATCAACACCGCGACTATTCGGTGAATGCTTTGCATCCCTTATGATCCTTCCACAGAGGTTTGTTCAATAAGGATAATGGAGAAGTTTTGGTCGACAAGGGATACCCAACTTAGGTTTCTCAACCATGAGCTCGGGAGAGATTGAAACAAAACCAAAATTTCAAAGATCTCAATTGCTCACAAAGCTTTTTATAAAGACATGCAAGATGTTTTCTTTTTGCTTGCCTTTATTTTTGGCCTAGTCAAAGATGATCATGTCTTTGAATTTCACATAGGAGTAGGTTTTGTCTTGAGGAAACAATAGAATTTCAAGATGGATTTTGCAGATGTGATTATAGAGAGACCCCCGTGGATTTCTTTTTATTTTCCCAAATGGAATTTTGATCCATCATTGAGAATGTCTAAAGGGATCCACCTCAAGTTCGATAGAAAGGGATGGGAAAAGGAGAAGATCATGGATTTCTAGATTTATCACCAAGAAAATGACATATTTAATTGTAAAATATGACATTGTCTCAAAAAATAAACAATTTTAAAAATACTAAGATGAGGCACATCTAGAGTCATCTTCGCCTGTAGATACAAGCTATATGTGTAAAGAGGCTTTGGTAGATAAAAATTTGGAGATACCATAGGGACCCCACCAGTGCAATTAGAGCCAGTTTAAAATATTGTAGGATAAAGGAGCTGCCACTTTACAATTCATCGAGGATCTTTGAATCCTCAACAAACCCAAATGCCTCCAGGTTCAACTGGAGAAGGGTCCTCATTAGGCACTCCATCACAACCTGTGAAGAGAAGGTGAAGGTATGTTAACCTTAGCCAAAAATCTAAAGAGGAAGAGGAAGAAATAGCCATCACAACACAAGCTCCAGTGGTTTCAACCACGTAGGTATGCTTATCTCCCCCCTTACTCTCTTCTCAATCATTAGTCAACCCCTCTATGACTGTAGTTCCTACTGCCTACTAATATGTTACTGCTACTACAACTTCCACCATTTTGTAGCATTTGGTTTCCATCTTTGTTTCCATGCCTGTGTTTGCATTAATTCCCACACTCTCGCTATCAACCGTGCAAGTCACTCCTTTGTTGCCTCCCTTTGTCACTCATGCTTTGTAAAGAATTCCCCCCTTTCCCCATCTATTTTAAGTTTTTCATCATCCTCCTTGAAGGGAGCACAAGAATTCACTTCCCAAGTTTCAATCCCATTTGGTGTCCCTCTCAATACCTCCTTTATGGGGCAATATATACAATCTTCTTCCAGCTACTATCAGCATATCGATGCCACTCAGAGGGCTCGAGAGGAAATATTCCAAAAAAAGAAGGAAGAAAGAGAGCTTAAACCCTGCCACCTCAAGGATGTAATTTGTTTTTGATCCCGTCCATCAAACATTGATGGTGGCTCATATGACACCCAATGTCCTTAAGGTTGAGGGACAAATGCAACCAAAAGATTACTCAACCCACACCGTCAGCCTAAACCTTAGCCAAGTTGATGTAAGTAGGAGAGGTCTTGCAACACTTCCAACACAAAATCAATCAACAACAAACAATTTTCAGATCAACAATTACTCAAACCTACTCAATCTCTTCCAAAACCCACTCTATTCCTTATAGCACTAGGAATCAATTCAATCGGGTAATTCTCCGCAATGACCTTCTTCCAGACTAAACTCCAAACCTTTTCAAGGACCCATTTCAATGGCCCAAAAAATATCCATAAACCACTATTGGTTATTTTGTGACAACTTCTCCAATTCAACTTTTTATCGCCTTTTAGGGCTCAAATTAGGCCTCTTTTACAAAGGAATTTACCTCTAAACATTTGCAAACTCTCTAAAACCTTGGGGCACAATTACCACATGTCAAAAACCCAAGAATCCACAATTAATTCTCAGAATTTCACTCAACCCAGTATCAAACTCATAAACTCTCTCTAATAGCCACAAAACTAGGGTTTTATTGAAAATCCCTTTACCAGACTTCAACAATCTTTCCAATACCTTAAACCAGTCTAAAAAATTCCACTCAAGCTCAATCAAACCTAAAACAAGGCTTCCCTAACACAATTTGGACTTTAGCATATCAAAACCACAAGATTTCACTTGGAAAACACATTTTCCACCATTAGGGCTTCATGCCCAATCCACTATTCGACCTCCCTTGCACCAAAAAAACTTGAAACCATCTATTTAATATTGATACAGACCCATTCCACCAATCATAGTAGTCACAAGGGGGTGGAATGGGTGTAATTCACATCTTAGATTACCTTTAAAACCCCAAAAATAGGGTTAACAAGTAGGCTTAGAAAATCTGAGATTAAATGCTTTAAACTCACTATTTTTTCCTCAAACTAGGTGCAAAACCAAGTTAACACATGCCTTCAAATATTTCCATAGGTTTCAAGACATAACACCACTGTATGAGATCATACAGTTCAGGGAAAACAAAGAAAACTCAAAAAATCACTAAAAAATAGGGGTATACTTTATTTATTATGCTTTCAATATTTAGAATCAACCTTCAATTGAAATTTTACATCACATTTATAATGTTTCCACTCCAAACTAACTATCTCCACCAAACAAAACTGACTTTTAAAGTATATAACTGTTTTCCTTCCTCAAATCTTCTTTTTTTACACTTTACAATTTTGCATTTTTTCCTAATCAACAACTTTTCAATACTTTTGCACTATTTACCCCCCTAGACACCTAATATTCATCAAAAAAGACTAATTAAAAAATAAAAATGGTCTCAAGACCTTATTTTATGCCAAATATACCAAAATCTAAAGCCTAGACAATAACTTCAAAAATTGACAAATTTTCAACAGTGGTGCCCCTGCACCATACACCCCACTTTTAAAATTTTCCAAGTCTCTTGGAAGGCTTGATGTAGTTATCCCTTCTTTGTGCCCTTCAAACCTCTAAATTTAATTCTCTCCTTCAACAGGTTCATTGTGCTCTTGTCTCTCATTGCCTGCAACCTTCTTGAGTTTACCTTCACTTGTTCTTTGTTCTAACTGTCCTTCCTGTACTGTGGGATGTTTTTCCACTTTTCCATCTTCAAATCTTGATGTCACATTTACATTTACATCTATACTCTGTCCTCCATTATCTTCCATCACTTTCCTTTGTTCCTCATGCTTTATCCATTGTCCTTTAGCTTCTTCATCTACACCTTTCTTACTGTCACTTGTACCCTTTCCTCTGTCAGTCCCACTATCGTTTATACTCTTACCTTTTATTGTCCCTGTCATAAATGTACTTGTTTTTTCCTCTATCTAATGACCAACACTTTCCTATGTCGCATCCTCATCATGATTTCTTGTCTTTCCTTTCATTGTCTTGTCAACACCATCAACTACTGTCATGACATCATAACTCATTGTCCTTTTCGTATTACAAACCTCTGTCCACTTGCTTACTGTCCCATCACTTTCACCATTTCTTGTCTATCATCTTACCACTTTCCTTGCCTTCTCAGCCTCACAAACTTGTGCTCTTACTGTCTTCAACTGTCCACTCACTCTTTTTTCCACCACATGGCAACTTACTATCCCTACAAGGATCTTATCACCTTTATCTTTCCTTTCCAAAGGCTCCTCACTCTTGTACTGTTCTATCTCAGTCCGAGATACATTACCATTCACTTTTTCCTTCCACCTATAGACATTCTTCTTTGTCACTATCTGCAAATCTCTTTCATTTCATCTATCCACTGTCTACAAATTAGATTCCCTTCTTGTATCCACTATCCTACCCCTATCAAGCATTGCATTGGCTACTAAACTCTTGTTCTTTCTTTCCTCCACATTCACACACTCTTTTCTCCCAAGCACAATAATCTCGCCATGTTCTTTTGTTTCCTCTACCAATGGGGTCAAAATGAACTCTCTCCCATCCTTCTCAATTAGGTAAGTATTTTTCCTTCCATTATACAAGGTTGACTTGTCAAATTGCCAGGTCCTTCCTAACAATAGATAACAAGAATTCATGGGGATTATATCACAAAGAATTTCATCTTTATACTGTCCAATCTGAAACTCAACTCTTGCTTGTTCACTCACCACCAAAGTTTGAAAATCATTGAACCATGACACCCTATATGGTCTCTCTCTAGGTACTTTTTGTAAGTGCAACTTTTCTACCATTTCACTAGACACAATATTATCCATACAACCTAAATCAACAATCACTTTGCATACCTCGTTTCTACACTTGCAGGCTGTCTTGAATAATGCTCTCCTTTGAAGCAACTCTTCCTCCCTTGTTGTCTTCAAAACTTGTTTCCTCATAATCAACATCTCTCCAATTTCAGGAGTAGCAACCAATCTATTGGAACTTGAACTACTTTCTGCCTCATCTTCATGAACAATTTGTGCTCTCCTATTTGGTTTTCTTTCTCCTCCACTTGTTGATGAATCACTCTTCTCAAGGCACTTCCAAGAAGGATGTCCATATTGTTGACAATGATAAAACCTACTAGAAAAAATGTTGGAATTCGTTCCACCTCTAAACCTGCCCCTTTTACCTCTATATCCTCCTCTTGATTCAGGTGCTTGGTCTCTACTCTTATTAGCCTCTCCATGATCTTGTTTGGACTTCCTTATGCCTCTTCCTCTATTCATGTTACCTCTGCCCCTACCTTTCCTTGTCTTCTCTTGATTCTATCCTCTGCCCTTACTACCATTTGGAAACATTCTTCTACTATCTTAGGAAGATTCAAACTAATTTCATCTCTTATGTTTAGTCTTAAACCACTCAAATACCTAGCCACTTTTTCAACCTCATCTTCATTGTGACCAACCCTAATGCATAATCTATGAAATTCCTTAGTATATGACATTACATCCATCTCCCTTTGCTTCAAATCTTGCAATTTCATAAAATTTTGTATGGCATAATCTGTTGGTAAAAATTGAGCCTTTACTTTTGCTACCATCCTATCCCAAGAGCTTATTTTAGACTTACCTTTCTTGACCCTATCTTCTTGAACAAAATTCCACCATGTGAGGGTTGGACCCTTCAATTTTGTCTTTGCATATTTTACCTTCTTACTTTCTGATATGTCTTCAAACTCAAAAAAGTTATCTAAGGCATCAATCCAAGCCAAAACCTCTTCACTATCCATCTTACCTCTGTACATTGGCACTTCAACCTTCACTTTTGGAGTGTTGTCACCTCTTACCACCTTTAGCATCTTGATCATTCTCCTTTCATTAGGGTCTAATTCATCTTCATCATTTTGGACTCCAACTAGAGGGTTTCCTTCTTCCCCTTCATCTTCTTTATCACTCTGGTCTTCATTCACTATTCCTCTTCTCTACTTCTCTAGAGTTGCTATCCTTGCTAAGGTGGCTTCTTGAGACTATTTGTAGAGCCTTTCCTTCTAAAACAACTGCTCTTTCAATTCCTTTATCTCCTTTTCCATTGCATTGGCCTTTGGAGGCATCTTCACAATCTTGCCTCTTCAGCTTCCAATCACAAACTACAAATTTCTTCTTCAAGGAACTACTTCCTCACTTTGATACCACTTGATGTAAGCAAGGGAGGTCCTGCAACACTTCCAACACAAAATCAATCAACAAAAAACAATTGTCAGATCAACAATTACTCAAACCTACTCAATCTCTTCCAAAACCCACTCTATTCCTTGTAGCATTGGGAATCAATTCAATCAGGTAATTCTCCTCAATGACCTTCATCCAGACTAAACCCAAAACCTTTTCAAGGACCCATTTCATTGGTCCAAAACGTATCCACAAACCACTACTGGTTATTTTGTGACAACTTCTCCAATTCAACCTTTTCTCACCTTTTAGGGCTCAAATTAGCCCTCTTTTACAAAGGAAATTACCTCCAAATGTTTGCAAACTCTCTAAAACCTTGGGGAAGCAATTCCCACATGTCAAAAACCCAAGAATCCACAATTAATTCTCAAAATTTCCCTCAACCCAGTATCAAACTCATAAACCCTCTCTAATAGCCACAAAACTAGGGTTTTATTGAAAATCCCTTTACCGGACTTCACACAATCTTTCCAATACCTTAAACTAGTCTAAAAACCTCTTCTCAAGCTTTATCAAACCTGAAACAAGGCTTCCCTAACACAATTTGGACTTTAGCATATCAAAACCACAAGATTTCACTTGGAAAACATATTTTCCACCATTAGGGCTTCATGCCCAATCCACTATTCGACCTCCCCTGCACCAAAAAAACTTGAAACCATCTATTTACTATTGATACAGACCCATTCCACCAATCACAGTAGTCACAGGGGGTGGAATGGGTGTAATTCACATCTTAGATGACCTTCAAAACCCCAAAAATAGGGTTAACAAGCAAGCTTAGAAATTTTGAGATTAAATGCTTCAAACTCAATATTTTTTCCTCAAACTAGGTGCAAAACCAAGTTAACACATGCCTTCAAATATTGCCACAAGTTTCAAGACATAACACCACTGTACGGGATTGTACACTTTAGGGAAAATGAAGAAAGCTCAGAAAATCACTAAAAAATAGGGGTATACTTTATTTATTATGCTTTCAATCTTCAAAATCAACCTTCAATCAAGCTTTTACATCACATTTATAATGTTTCCACTCCAAACTAACTATCTCCATTGAACAAAACTAACTTTTAAAGTATATGATCATTTTCCTTCCTCAAATCTTTTTTTTTTTACACTTTACAATTTTGCATTTTTTCCTAATCAACAACTTTTCAATACTTTTGCACTATTTACCCCCCTAGACACCTACTATTCATCAAAAAATACTAATTAAAAAATTAAATGGTCTCAAAACCTTATTTTATACCAAATATACCAAAATCTAAAGCCTAGACAATAACTTCAAAAATTGACAAATTTTCAACAATGGTGCATGCCTCCGCACCACAAGCCTACCCCCATGACAAGGTCAAACTAATGGAGGAAACACAAAAGGTGGTCTCCATCCACTTCCTCAAAGTCAATAGGTAGATACTTAAAAATGACCAAGAGCTCACCTGGGTGAAGGCTACAATGGACATATTGACCACTAATGTCAGGGCTAAAGATGATGAAATATCAAAGCTGCATAAGAATTTACAAGCAGATACCACCAGGGAGGCCCTCCAAGCCGAGCAAGTTGAAAAGGATAGACTCCAAAAGGAATTGAATGAAACCCGAGCCCAAATTCAAAGAGTAGAGAAAGAGAAGGATTTGGATGAATCCAAGTTCCAAAAGGAGTTGGATGAAGTTCAGGCTTTGAGCAATGGTGTGACGAAGAGGCTAATTGAGGCACATGCCCAAAATGATATTAAAAAAAAGGCAAGGGAAGTAGTTGAGTCTAAGCTATAGGAGAAGGAATAGGAGTTGGCATTGATGCAAAAGGAGCTCTTTGATTTTATGGACATGCAAAGGCAACTCCAATAGAGGCTCAGGGTAGAGACCAACAACTCCAACAATTGAAAGATGAGTTGTCTTGCAACTCATAGAAAACTAGTATTCTTCCCATGATTCAACAAATTTATGTATCACAATGGGAAAGGATCAAAGGTATACCTGCCTCCTTAAATACTGTGCTCAAATTCATTGCAGATTCCCAGAGGACAAGTGCAGAGGTGAGTGCTATGATGGATCAAATGCCCTCACCAGTCAGTCTGAAGGTCACAGGCTCACAACTACTTATTCAAAAATTATGCGATGCAACCAAGGATGCTTTGAGTGTTGTAGGAGTTGATGATAGGAGGTTAATGGCCAAGAAAGATAACGAGTTCCTCAATTGTAACAAAGCAGCCCTCAAGTGTAAAGCATGTTTAAATGCTTTAGATGAAATAATCATAAGTATGAAGGGGCATATCGAGCAACTTGTTCAATTAGGGCTTCCTTCCCCTTTCCTTCCAGATGACAGCATCATATTAGAGGATCAAATGAAGCAGATACTAGAAGGGAAGCAGTAGGACCAAACTGATTTTCAAGGCCTCAACCAATCCCCTAGTGTTGCAGAGGTAGGTAGAGGGGATTTAACATCTGCTCACCTAGTTGGAGTATCACATGAAGGCTGCGATACAAGCCTTAAACAATTTTTCTTTTAAAGAGATGATCACTTTGGATAAGGTCTCTAAAGCACTTAAGAAGAAGGTACAACCATCTGAAGCAAAATGGGCGTCTATGCAATCTGCTCTTCAAAAGTTGGAGGGCAACAAGCTTTCCCTTTTTATTTTTGAAAATTTGTGCATGGAACCAGAGTTCTAGATTCTCACCTCCATAGATAGAGGTCCCCAAGAGTCCCCAAGAGTTATAGACATTGTCCACCATAGCTTTATTTTGTGGGGGTGTTTTAGTTCTAAGGTATTGTTAGAAATAATACCTTTTTTCAGCTTTCAAAGACTTTGCGGTCTTCGAGAGTTAGTTGAGAGTCAATCTTCATTTTCCAACTTTGTTGGGCATTTGCTTTCATCTTCAAGCCCTTTTTGTGCTTAAGTTCAAAGTTTGCATGGAGGAGAGCCACATCTCAAAGTTGTGCAACTCCTATCGATAGCGCAATGCGTTGAGGCGCCACATGGCGACTTCATGTGCCGCTGATAAAGTTGAGCGGTATTTTTTTATTAAGTGCCCGCTCCCGCATTAAGCCATGTATAGAGTTGGCATAGTTTGGAGAAGCTCATTAGTGTCACAAGTAATTGATGGTACGCAATTGGTCGGGAGTTTTGGTGGGCCCACTGCGAGGTAATGGAAGAGGGTGACATGTGGCGAACTTGCGCTCTTTCTGAGAGCAAAGGCTAGTATTATTGGAAAAGGTCCGTCGTTGGCCAACTAAATAATCGAGTTAGCAAGCAGTTGCAACAAAAAGTTGAGGGGAAAATGGCATCATCGCCACCTGTGGAGAGCTGCTTATGATATTCCAGTTTGGTTGTTTCAATCGTCACCATGATGGCAATGCCCGAACCGAGAGAGTGGGGAACCTTTATGTTATCACGGTTTTCAATGCCGAGGGAAATAGTTATCGACTATTGTATCAATCTTCAATAGTTTTAGTTATATCTTATATATGTAGATTTTTGGATCATATTAGCACTCTTTCAAATTTCTGTAAATTATTACAAAGTTGAGATTATGATATGCTATATGATGGATCAAACCATTAACATGTTATAGCGCATCACCTTAGAATAGTTGCTTGTATGCATTTTATTTCATATCTTCCCCTTTCCTCCCCCCTTAGTTAAAATGAAGAGCCGACTTCTAAAATCTTGGAGGTAGTTCTGTGAATAACAATTCAGTCCCACATTCGCAAAACTTCCCAAGACTGTATTTTTTGAGTGTCAGTTATTGAGATCAATAGAATACAATTGAGTTACATGGATAATAATATCTCTACCTTTAAGTAATTGGTTACGATATGTCGAGTATAAGCATTAACCTATATATGTTTTATTTGACAAAATTGCATGACTAAAGACATCCATTCCATCAAAATAACCCAAAGATTGAACTTGACCTTCTATGTATCAAGTGTCTCTAAAGATTTGTATCTTAATAGATGGTGTGAGACACCATCATCCTCACCAATAAAAAACAATCCTTTCAACATAATTCATTTTTTAAATATCAATATAAATTTTAAGACAAAAATATAATATCTTATTAAATTTAATTATATATTTTTAAAATAAAAATTTTAACCCATAAAAGAACCTCCTTTCATTACCATCAATAATCTATTTAAACATACTAGATGTAGATGATGCTCACAATGATTTCAAAGAAGTTGAAGATAAACATGTAAAGATTTAAGAATGAATAATGGATAAATGATCAACATGCTTAATGAAGAAATATGCTGAAAAATGTCCCTGTGGTGAATGAATATAATCATTTCTAAATTTGGGCTATGCCTCATTTTTCATATGATATTTGAGTCCCAATACAATCTGCCATTATAAATGAAAAAAGAAATATGAATTAGAACAATGGGACCAAATCTCTCTGTGGCAAGTATGCCTACAATCACATCTCCACATGGAGTCAAAGCGTATAACTAAACATAAAAACATGTCAGTGTAGTTGAATCATCTCATTTGCCAAAGAGCCTGCTAAAGAAATTTCCAGATTTATTTTTCTCCAAGCAGGCTACATGAGCATATCTACCCATAAAATCAACACTCCTAGGCTCCTGGCTTGTATCCTCCTTGCATATTTTGCATGTCTTATCCACCCATCCCTCTTCCACATATTCTCCTTCCACTTCATCAGTAAAAAGCCACAGAGTTTCCACTATAAGAATTTAATTATAGAATACAGAAAGAAAAACTAAAACTAAAATTGAAACAGGAAAAACAGAATCACATACTAGAAACTTACCATCTATGTATCCCTTAAAGAAATCTTTGTAAGTCCCACCAATTTTTCTCCTCAGAGCAGCATACTGTCATGCAACATCATAACAGTACATCAATTTCTCCTGTATATACATATTTGGTTATTATTTTTCTTTATTTTAATTTGATTCTCGTTCTGTATGTACCATTCCCTTTTCTTTTTATCATGTCTAAGTCTGCAATTAACCATTTCTTCTCTTCTTGCTCTCTTCCATTCTAATGATGGCTCACGGAGTGTGATCCGAAACATTGATGCTAAAAACTTTTTACACAGTCGAATAGAGAAACAATACTGAACTACAATATGAATTGTGAAAACTTGATATCATTAATCTATAACAACATTAAACCATAGACTTTACAGAACATGATAAATATTGTGGCAGTGTATTAATTGACAATTCTAGTTACAGTCTTATCATCACAGAATTAGGAACAAATCCAAAATGGGTCTGAAATTACCTGTTCTCTGCTCATTTTTTCTCCAGATTTAGTGGCAGACTTTGCATCTTCTATAAGTATGGCATCTTCTTCAGACCTTGCCTGAGAAAAATCAAGTGCTTCTGTGATGCTTCCAAACAGAGATTGCTTCGATTTCTTCTTCTCACTATTGTCACTATTGATATTGTTGTTCTCCTTCTGCCCTGCCTTGGTCCTCCCAACACTAATGGTGGCCTTTCCACGAAATTTACTGCTATAATTGTAAGTGGGTGTGCAGAAATCCACAGAAGGATTACATGTATGTGAAGAAGATACAAGAGGGGAAGCAAAATCAATAGTTGGGCATTTGTTCGATTGAAGGGCCAACATCTCTGAGGAATGAATGGCACCTGCAACCTTGGACAAAAGAATCCTCTGTGTTTCAAGAGCAGATGGGTTTTCAGAGATTAAATGACTTGTCAGAATGGGAGGATTTCCATAGAATAATGTGAGGCAGGTAATGTATAACGTGGCCACATATGAGCCCCAGTCATAACAATTTGAAAGCTTACAAGAAAAGTGATCATACCTTTGGAGTTTGGCCTGAAACCCTGTGGGATTGAGATGAGAATGTTATTTGGACAAGACAACAAACCCTAGCCATTCGAATGTTCCCCAACTGATCTAGTTTTGGCCATCCACTGAATTGGAAGTGATAACCAAGCTAAAAGTAGGGAACCCATTTTAATTTATTTTTTGCATGGTGTGGCAAATTATGCGTATCTAAGTTGTTACATATTTTCTTGCATACATGTATTATATTGACATTGCTATCTTATTTCTATGATTAAAAATTGAATTCAATAATAAATGAAGAGAACATTGTTATTCTAATTAAATTACAATGAAAAATAAATCTAATTTAAGATAAGAAATTGAGATAGAATAACAAATGTAGATTTGAATTTTTAGAATTTAAATAAATAAGTTATGATATTTAGTTTACAATTTGATAAAGAAAATATTTTTATAGAGGTCACAAATTGATTTGTCATTGTATTAAGTCATTTAGATTTATTAAATGGTAGTTTCAAGAAAATGAAATTTCTTGTAATATATCAAGTTCAAGATCATGCTTATATATTTGATCTCAATGGGCCTATAAAGTAATTGTCACTTGTGAAAATGATTTGATTAAATTTTGTTAATTGGAATAGGTTTTGTAACAGAAAATTGTATGCCTTTACAATTTTACATTATTTTTTGTCCCCCTAATTTATTGGACTTAATTAAGCTTCTAATTTGTCAAATTATGCATTCCAAGGCCTAATTCTTTCAGTTTTGCAAAAGGGGAACAAACATTAAATAAATGCATTTAATCATTAAATTGCCTTGGATTATGTGTGTCTTAAAAATTTGGGTCAGGACCCATTTGCCCATGGGTGAATGAGTCCCCTTTATGAGCCATGACCTCAATTAAAATATGTTTTTGGTGGTATTTTAACGATCAAAATTCAAATTGGAAATGTCGGCTTTTGGAATCTAATTTTCAAAAAATTATATACACTTATAAATACCTAGTTATTTTATCATTTGGAATCAAACACACACCTTCTAGCATTCAAGAGCAAATATTATTGTTAAGAGCATTCAAGAGAAGCATTATTAGTCATTTGTAGTAGCAATCAAGATCCTAAAATCATGTCAAAGTTTATGTGTGTTCATGTTGAAGACTAACAAGTGTTTTAGGTCTTCATGTATTCAAGCATTTAAGAAAGTCTATCAATCAAGATCCAAGATACTTGAAGTGATGTGTTTGTCTTCAGTCCTTTAAGGCATCCATTGAAGGGTGGTGAGTTGCAACAAGTGTGTTCATTCATCATTTCCTTCCATTTCCATTAAGGCTTTTATCATTGACATCTTGCCATAGTGAAAGTGGGAACACTATTCGCAGGGTTTGATTGAGGCAAACCCCTATATGGTACCAACATTTTCCCTCTTTGTGAATGTGCAGGTTACAGGTTGAAGAAGGATTGAAGAGATGTTGGAGAGCAGTTTTTCATTGTTGCATTTGTTGTCACCATTTTTTCCAAAATATAGAAACTGAGTTGCATAATTCATTTCTAACATTTTGACAAATTTGTAGGTGGAAAACAGAAGCCTAGATCAATCTCTAGAGGACCTCAAAATTTGATCAAAATTTCCCTACAAGGACTCATTCGCCCCTTGGCCGATGTGTCCTAGAATACTTGGGAAAAAATTTTCTAGGTTAGTACATATCACCCTGCATTCCTCAAATCCACTTGCAATTTATTGTTTCTATTTATCTATCTTTAGGAATTTGCATTCTTCATACAAGGTCACATAGTTTAATTAGGCTAATAATTTCAAATCATTCCAAAATAATTTCTTAGGCCCTAATAAAATGCAAACCCAGGTCTGATTGGCTCACCATTAGGGTTGAAAGTCAATCTCTTGGCTTTGTGGTTTGCATTCTAATGAAACCCTAGGAAAAAGGGGGTATGGAGCATATGTTTATATATCTTATATCATATTCACTTATGTTCTATGTTTCATTTTGGCGAACCTGACATTTGTATCAAAACTTTCTAATTTGGTAGTCTTTCAAATCGTAGATCTAGGTTTTACATCATTGTGTTTTGCATCCTTCATTTAGGTTTGCATATTTGGATGATTAAAACTCATAAAAATATAAAAATATTGCGTACATTTTGCATCATAATTTGCATTAGTTTGTGTTTAAGTCATTTAGATATGAATTCCATTCAAAATTGCACTCAAAATTATCACTTTTATTTACACATTGTCATATAGTTGCACTTGCATTTCATCAAAAAAATTTGAAAAAAAATTCACTGTAGAATCACTTTGCAACTAGAAACAACAATCCCAAATAGTAACTTAGACATTCAATTTTTTTATTTTTCAAACCCTTGTACAAGGACTCATTCACCCCTGGGCAACCCTATCCTTGTATAGGTACATCAACAAAAAATTTCACACATGTTTGTCTCTGTTTGCTCAGTTTGTTGGAACTTGTAGATCTCAATTTCAATTCACAATTACATGTTTCATAGGATTTGTTGCATCTAGGTCATTTGGTGAAATAACGAGCATTGTTTAAAATCAAAATTTGTATTTCCAAATCATCATTTTCAAGTCTCTGCATTCTAAAATCAATCAAAATTTATTATATCTCAGATCTAAAATTTGCATCAATATTTGTTCAAACAACATTTATATTCTTCCATACTTGCATTTTACATTAAATTGGGAAATATTAAGCAACATTTCATCATTGGATATGTGTTTTTGTAAAATGTGGATGTCCTTGAAATCCTTGGTTGATGTTTCAAGCTATGTGTTTGGTGATGATCCTAATACAATTGAAAATGTTCATGATCCTTCACCTCCTCATGAATGTACTCATGAAGTAGATATCTTGGGTGAAGATGAAGATAACTTGAAAGAATTGATACACAACTCCTTGCATAACCTCGAGAAAATACATCCTTTTATTCCTTAATGCAATGGCCTAATATTAACCCATGCCAATAACCAACACCTCCTATCATTCCACCAGTTGACATGTTCAACCTTTTACATCTTGAAATTGAACCACAAGGTGTATATAAACCAAAGAGCATGGAAGCACACATTGATAACAACCACAAGGAACGTATGGAATCTGAGATGCTTTTATCTTATGCACACAAAATTACCAATACACCCATTGATTTGGAAAAAAATTATAGTCAAGGCTTTAGGATTTTAAAAAAGCAAGGATGTGATATTCACAATGAGAATTGTGGAGATTTTTCTCTACAAGTAGTTGGGAGTGTTTTTGTGTGCTTTAGTTTTTTTTTCTTTCATCAATTTTGTGGACTTGCTGGCCTTATTTCTTTATTCTCCTCTTATTTTTGCATATTAGGCTGTGCGTACTTTCAAGTTGGTCGCAACCCTCTCTCCATATAAGACGCATGATGGCACTACATAGTGCTTTCGTAGTCTTTTATAAAAAAATTCTTCCTAGGTGTGGAGAACATGTGTCTACATTGCGAGTTTTCTTGCAAGCAATACTAAAGAGACCCCAAAAATGCCCACCCATGTGCCATGTGTCCCAAACATGATTTTTGTCGATAAAGAATGTGTGTAGCGTCAGAGCTTATAGTTTGAAGATTTTTGTCAGCAAGAGGATATTAAAGAGCATCAAATATTACCCACCTAATATTTATAGGTAATTTATTTATGTTAGATGGAGTTCCTTTACTAGGCATGGCACTTCATTATTTTGATAGAGGAGATCTTTTCAATGGCGACTAGGATCCAACTCAGCAAGCTTTGCACAAAGTTTTGTGAAAGGAACAAGTTTGAGTGTTTTGAGTTCCATTTCAATTGGGGCTTAGCAACTCAAACTTTATTATGTTATGGGCTCATCTAACATAATCTTATCTTCGAACGAGATTAGGGCAGTAGTTTAATGCCACCGTTCAAGTGTTTTGTTTTTTTGTGATTAAGAGGTGGAGAGAGCTTTATGTTTGTTGGATTCCCTTGGTCTATAAAAGGGAATTTTCAAGCCTCTCCCAGTAGTTAGAAAAGTAGTAGGTGGAGAATCCATTACAAAGTTGTATCCCTGTAAAATAGTATTTGAAGATTAATTTTGAGATAGTATCTAGTTTAGAAACACTCGACCTTAGTATTTTGTATTGATCTTGAATTAAAAGTAATAAAAGGAGAAAGTGTATTAAAGACTGTGCCTATTTGACCTTTGTTATGCATTTTACTTTTCTATTTTTGTTAAATCATTGCTTTGTGTCATCTATGTTTGGACATGATTTTGATAATTGATCATTATTTTGGGTTTTCAGATTTTGTAAGGTTTAGCATAAATTTGCAATCAATTAAATCATGTTTACACTCTTTCATTTTTTTCATAAAGTTGTGTTAAGTTTTACACTATGCTATTAAGTGAAACAATTTATGTAAAGGATTTGAAGTATTAGTAATTGTTCTTCTTTGGGTGTATCATCCTCTATTGAACCTTAGTGGGTGCTTCCCACAAGAAGATTTGAATGTTTGCTCTGTGCTTGAATAGGCCTTAGTAGTCCGTTCTCTTTTCAACAATGAAGGGTCTCTAGCACTACGTGTTGATTATTTTAGAGTTGATGCTCCATTAGGAAGATTTGAAATGTTGTAAAATGTTTTGGCACATCGCCTTAGGTAGTTTATTTTCTGCATTTCTTCTTCCCTTTTCCCCAAACCAAGAATGAAGAGTCGACTTCTAAAATCCCGAAGGTCATTTAGTGGAGTGCAATATGTCTCCCATCTATTGAATTTACCATAAGACTATTTGGAGAAGTGTAGGATTTCATGATCAATAGTTCTTTTTCTAGCATGCTAAGTGGGACCCAAATTTCTACTCTATAATATTTGATTTCGGCCTTGAAGAGACACTCAAGTTAGATTAGTGGTGACCCTACAAGTTGATCCTAGGCATTTATGCCCAATATCCAAACTAGAGCATCCTTTACAGGTAATTTCCAATACTCTAAGTTACCATCTTTTGCTCGCAGGAGAAGAAGGGCTACAAGTTCTCTATCACCTATTAGAAGAAGTAGAGTTAGGAGCATAGTCTTGCAAATAATAGCAAGCAGAGATTTGTGGAAAATAAGAGGGATTATTTTGACCTAGATGTTTGAGGTGGTCGAAAACTTAAAGTAGGAAAGGATGTGTCACAAAAATACAAGGAGAGGTTGAAATATTTATGCACTAGATATGACAGAGTGGTAGCTTGGACCTACAACAATCTAAAGGGTTACAACCCTATTATCATCCAACACACCATCAACCTAGTCGAAGGAGCAAAACCAATCCAACAAAGAAAAAGGTTGATCAACCCCAAGGTAGATTCCTTAATGGAATAAGAATTAAAGAGGCTGATTGAGTCTAGAATCATCTACTTGATCAAACATTCCACCTCGGTCTCAAATCTAGTATTGGTCTAAAAGAAGAATAGCAATATTCGGCTTTATGTAGATTTTAGAGATTTAAACAAAGCATCCTTGAAGGATCATTATCCTCTACCATCAATTGAGAAAATCCTATAAACTATGGCCAGATCGAAGATGCTTTCTTTGCTTGATGGTTTTTTGGGCTATAATCAAGTTAATGTCATGGATAAAGACCAACACAAGATAATGGTCACCACTAAGTGGAGAACATTTTCCTACAAACATATTTCGTTTGGCCTGTCTAATGTAGGGGCTACCTTCCAACGCATGATGGATGTCGCCTTCAAGGATCTGATCAGTAAGATCGTCATTATTTGTCCATATGACTTGAATATATTTTCTAATTCCAAGAATGATCATTTTGATCATTTAGAAAAGGTCTTCCAGAGATGCCAAGAGTTCAAGATTTCTTTAAATCCCAAAAAATGTGTATTTGGAGTTCCACAAGGCAAGCTTCTTGGCTTGTGGTCTCCAAGAAGGGGATCTCTATTGATTCTGAAAGGATAAAAGACATAAAAGAGTTGCCCTTGCTAGTGAATAAGAAGGGGGTTCAATCCTTCTTAGGAAAGATTAACGTTATCAATAGGTTCATTTCTTACTTCACTAGACTTGCAAGGCCCATTACACTCATGCTAAAGAAGGATCAAATTTTTGAATGGACCACGGAGGGTAAACATGCTTTTGAAAAGATAAAAGAAGCCATTTCCACCACTTTAATGTTAGCAAACTCAAATTTTTTGAAAGATTTTACCATGTATGTTTACAACAATGAGAAAAACATTGCCATAGTGCTCACACAAAAGGATACAAAAGAAAAGGGAGAGCATCCTATTTCTTTCCATTCAAGGACCCTGAAGGGATATGAGAAAAAGTATAACTTTGTTAAAAAATAGGCATTTGCTATTGTAAAGGGCCTTAAAAAATTCAGACACCTAATATCAACGAGCAAGATCGTGGTCCTTATAGCCTATCCCAGTGCAAGGGAGTATATCATGGAGGGAGAAATCACAAATAAAAAGGCGAATTAGATCACTAAGATCCTAGATTATGACACAGAATTCTAGCCTACAAAGGTGATCAGGGGAAGAGGGTTGTATGAATATCTTGCCAATGAGCTCAAGCCCTATACAAAGGAAGAGTCCATGGATGAAGTTATAGTAAAGAAATTTTAATAAGAAGAATCTTGGGTTGCCGATAAGGTAAGGTTTATGTAGACTAGAAGGTACTCAACTAACATCCCTTCACACAAAAGGAGATTCTACAGGCTATAGGGCATCAAAGTCATAATCAAAGGAGTTCTTTTTAAGAGAAATTTTGATGGCATTATCATCCGATGTGTAGATAAGGAACATACCAAAAGGATCCTAGATGAATTTCACAACAATCCTATGGGTGGTCATTTCTCTTCCAAAACCATCTCCTTGAAGATAATGTGGGCAGACTATTATTGGCCTACCCTGTTTGTAGAATGCCATGGCCTAGTGAATAGATGTTCACAATGCCGGTTCTTTGTTAGCAAGCAAAAAAAATTTGGCCATGCCTTTATGTCTGATTGTAGTTAATAAACCATTCACACAATGTAGGATTGATTTCAGTAGGATGATTAACCCTATTTCCAATTCTAAGCACAAATGGATACTGGCTACTACAGACTATTTCACCAAGTGGATAGAGGTGGCTCCATTAAAGAATGCTACAAAAGGGGAGATTATCAACTTTCTTGAGGAGCTAGTATCAAAGTTTGGCTCCCTTAAGACCCTGATCTCTAATAAAAAATGAGATTTATAGGGGTCAGAATGTTGGAATTTGTATTAAAACACAAAGTCTATCTCAAGAATTTGTCAAATTATTACCCACAAGGAAACAAATTCGTGAAGTCCACAAATTTTAAACCTAATCTGGCTAATAAAGTGGATTAGTTCAGATCATCAAAGGGATTGGCATAAACACTTGTGGGTGGCATTATGGGTCAAATGAATTACTCTAAAGCAAGTCCTAAAAGCCTTTCCCTATGAGCTTGTATACAAAAAAGAGGTAGTGTTGCCTATTTCTATGGTATTGTTGACACTACAACTTCTAAAATCCCTAAAGGTGGAGGAAAATGGTGGTATGGAGGTAAGGTTGGCTTAGCTGTTAAATGTCTAAGAAGTCTAGGAAAATTCTTTTGATGCCATGACCAATCACCAACAGGTGGTCAAAAAATGGTTTGACAAAAAGGCGTATGACCCTAGTTTTAAAGAAGGAAACTTGGTCCTAAAGTACAGTGAGTGTCTTGCCAAGCTAGGGCAACATGCCAAGTTTGATTCATTATGGAAAGGCCCTTTCCATATTATCAATTGCAAAGAAAGAAACACTTTTGAATTGGAGGATGTATGGAAGGAAACACCATCGAGATTCCAGTAAGCAGTATCTACCTGAAACCCTTTAATTAATTCTTGGGGCTTGTATCCTTGTAAATTTTATACATTATGTACCATATGTAAAAAAATGCAAATGATTTTTTTTTGTGAATGGACACACAAATACAAAAAAATAGAATTATATTTATTTATATAAACATCATTTACAATATAGTGATAGTATTCTAGGCCTATATCTTTGAGAAAAATAGAGATCTTTTGAGCAAGCTCTATAAGTAGTAAACTTGATACAAAAGAAAGTATTTGCAAATGGGTGTGTTTTTTTCTTGAGACAAAGGGTTCCAGAGAAGACAAAGGGTTCCAGAGAAAGCAGGTGGTAGTTTGATAGTGAAAGGTTGATGCAAACGATGACCCAAAGGACATTAAGTTTTGAAAACACAAGTTACAACTAAACCAAAAATGGCAAGCTGAGAAACTCAAAAACAACTAGTCAATACTCTAGTCATAAAGAAGAGAGCAACTTTGAGGAGTCTGATGGGGAATCAAACCATTCCAATGTTTCCACCCATCGTAGGTTGAGGAGGATACACCAGGTCTCAAAAGTCAGTTTACCACACAACACCATATATCGGCTCAACATTCATCACATGAAGAAGAAAGGAGGCGATAGGGACCGATTTTTCACGATGCCACTCTAATGTGGCCAACATAAAACTAAAAAGAACAGGAACCCACGACAAAATTTCTTCGTTTAACTTGCATAAAGTTCATGAAGTAATGATAAATAGGAAACAATTACTAAAGAAAAATAAATAACTAGAAAATGAAGTGAAGAATAGTACCTCGAGTGGCCTACTCAAGTGGCTGAACCTCACTTAACTAAAACAAAATCTAACTAACATATTCTACACATCTAGTAAAATTGACTTCATTCATTGTATATCATGATAGATTACATAAGATCTTCTTACATATTGTATTCAATCATTCTGAATATCCATCATGTAATGAAACTAAAAATAAATGATAATGAAAAGACTGAAAACCAACTAACTTATGTACAGATTCAACCAATAGCTATATACAAGCTTGAGGGAATCTTACGCAAAACAAAAACTAACCACAATCATTAACTTCACTCCTAAATAGCAGGGTGTATAGTTAAGACTGAATTGTTCAAGCCATAACTAAAAAGGAAGGAAAATCCTAATAGGACTAAAACTCTGCAAAGAAGACTTGCATGTAAACACAAACATTTTTCAAAATCCTATCAGTAAAGGAGTCCTTCTTTTCCAACACTTATTAATTTTTCATAACGATACACATTCAACCTCCATTAGGTGCCTTTAATCAGTAATCATCACATTCAACTTAATCTAGAACTCCCCTGTTTTGTTGTCCTAGTCTTCCTTTTGTTGTGGGTTTATCCTACAACTTCTATGTTCTATAGTTTCTCTTTGGCTGCAAAAAGGTTAATATCGCAAAGCATGTACACAAGACCAACTATCAAAAATTAAAACATAGAATTCCATCCACATTTCATACATATCTACATATAAACCATACAATACTATTATGTCATAACCATATTTCCATCATTATATTTTAGGTTCAAGTCTACATAACAAGTATAAAAAGATAGTATAATATGTAAGTATTGTCTGGAAAGAATATCTAAAAGTATCTGAAAGTATGTATGAAAGTAACATAAAATAAGCTAATATTTGGACCCATCAATATCCAACATGGTATCATACTTCCTGACTTAACGACAAACCAAAATAAAACCTTTGTCTGTAGAGCATTCTGATTTACCATCTTAGGAGATACCCTAAACAAACGAAGTCTAGATAGAACACTACTTCAATGTCTTAATATGGAACAAGTGCAAACCGCTTTACATGAAATGCACAAAGGTATTTGTGGGTCTCACTCTAGTGGATCTAGAATCTAGTAAACAATTGCTAAGAATAGGGTATTATTGGCCCTCAATGGAGCAGGAATCCGTCCATTTCTCAAGGAGAT
Organism: Sequoia sempervirens; assembly: GCA_007258455.2. Taxonomy (NCBI): domain Eukaryota; kingdom Viridiplantae; phylum Streptophyta; class Pinopsida; order Cupressales; family Cupressaceae; genus Sequoia; species Sequoia sempervirens. The sequence goes on from VDFB02000015.1 coordinate 441,968,144, forward strand.
GCCACCAATGTCAACAACACTGTAATCTTGTTCATGCACCAACATAAGAACTGAGACCTATAACAACACCACGACCTTTTTTGCAATGGGGACTAGACTTGATAGGTAAGATATCTCTTTCTTCATCTAATGGACACAAGTTCATTATCACTGCAACTGAATACTTCACAAAGTGGATAGAAGCAATTCCATTAACTTACATCACAGGAAAATAGATATCCAAGTTCATCTTGAATTATCTGATTTGTTGATATGGAATTCCCCACACTATCATATAATGGACAACGAAACCCCATTCAAGAACCAAGATGTATGTGATCTTTGTTCAAAGTTTTCTATCCAACATCGATTCTCCACGACCTACTATCTTTAAGGAAACGGTAAGGAAGAAGCTCCAATAAAACCATTCTAAAAATACTAAAAAATATTGTTAATGACGCCAATCATGATTGGAATTTGGAGCTAAATCCAACCATATGGGCTTACTGAACCATCATTCACACACCTACGGGTACCACACCATTTTCCTTGGTCTACGGATTTGAAGCAATCTTACCTATTGAAGTTGAAATCCCCTCACTACGAGTATCTCTAAAAGGCATGGTCAGTAATGAGGAATACCAGGTGTCTAGATTGAATGAGTTGGAACCCTTAGATGAAAGGCGTGCCAAATATTGCAGGTGTTGTAGATATATATGGGATCATTGTTGAGTTTAGGATTAGTGCTGACCGGGCGTGCCAAATGTCATAAGGGGGGAATAAAACATTAGGAAAGCAAAGCAAATGAATTAAGAAAAGATTAATTCAAACAAGATTAAGATCCCTAAACCCATTACCCAATGTGAAATAAAGCTCTAAAATTACGAAATCAAACAAGATTAAGATCTCTAAAACCATTACTCAAGATTAAGATTGACATTTGGATGTCGAATTACTCAACTCAATGCAAAGCTTTCATTGTTGTTATTGCAAAAGCTTCAAGAATGTGTTAAAAGGTGAACTAGAATGTGATGATAACTCATAACATGCTCAAGAGATAATTGTCTAGTGCTTCACTGTGTAGATTCTCAATGATTTGTCAGAGGGTAGAGGTTTGTTATATAGATTTCTTGTTTCAAGATGAACATTTAAGATTTTGAAGTAAAATATCTTGATCAATGGCTCAAAAGCATTGAGAGGAATTAGATTGGAAAGATTAGTGAATTTAGATTGCATAATTTGTGTGATTGATGAAATCATGTTGAGTATTCAGTGGGATTGAAGAAATAGATTGAGAGGTTAGTGGGATTGAAGAATAGATGAGTTAGTCAACTATTTAGAGTGAGAAATCAGTGATCATGATTTGCTCAATCATAAAAGGGGTGAAGATAATTAGTTAATTGAATTAATTAATTAGTATTTTTGAGCTAAACATGCAAGTCATGTTTGATTTTAACAAATAAAGTTGTATTTGTTTGTTGACATTTTTGAATGATGTTGAATAATTAATTTAATTATTCAGTTTTTAGAAAGGGGAAAGTGATTTAATTAAACTACTAAGTAATAATAATTTAATTGATTTAGAGAATAGGGTATATTAGATACATAATTAAAAAACCTGCGTTAATTTAATTAATCAAGAGGAATAAAAGTTAGATAAATGATGATATAGTGAATTAATTAAATAATTAAAGATTATTCAATTAATAGAGGAAAATAGGGTTTTTGATGTAAAATGATGTGAAATGCAATGATATTAAATGGTAATGATGTCGATGATGAAAATTGTCATTCAGGATATGTGATAAGCATTAGGTCATTTTTATGTGTCTATAGATTCTCTATGTCATCATTTAATGTAAGAAAATATAATATTCAAATTTTTAAGATCAATAAAGATCTACAACCTAGATATCTTAAAAAAATTAACAAAAAGCAATCCCACAATCTCTAATATCATGTAATATTTGATATGAAATTCTCTACATTATGTGCACAAGATTTGGATATGGAGATAGTCACCATATGTTTATTGATGTAAAATTTAGTTTTACCCTTATTTACACAATTTATTTTACATCTATGGGCTAATCACTTTCTTAGGTGGTGAGTTGTTAGTTAAAGAGGTAGTTATCTCTCATAATTTGTTATGAATTTTGAACAAACATTTCCCTCCAATTTTTGGAACTTAGTTTGCTCAAAATTTCTTTATATACTCATCATTTGATTAGTGTAACTACATGTTTTTGGCCTACAATTTCATGGTAAATTAATGTTGGAGTTTTTCCTCACATTTCTTAGCTTTATTTTCATGGTATTAGAGCTAGTCTAGTATGAATGCCAATTCATTTTTTTTTTGTGAGTTCCTTAAAGTCTTGCATATTATGAGAACTATTATAATAGAGATTTTGTGAGAGGTCATGGATTTGTGCCATAATTCATTTTTCTATGTGCTCATGAAAGCACAATTTGTTGAAGCTTTATTTGGTCTATTCTAGGCAAGTTGACCTATGGTTTGCTTTGGACTATTTGGATTTGAATTTTCTTTGATTCTTCCTTTAGTAAATTTTATTTCTACATTCATATTTCTAAAGGATTTTTTTTTAAAATTCAAATCACCTTGCCTTGGATCCATTTGTGTAAAGGCATGTTTAAATTTATAAGTTCACCTTTGATTTTATTGGAAATTGTGGTTTTCTTTGGTTTTTTGTTGTATGTGTTCACAAATTTATGTTTGTAAAGGAATTTGGAATATTTGTGTTTGTAGAGGTGTTTGTAATATTTGTGGTTTGATTTATAGGCCTTTTCAAAGGCATTTGGAATATTTGTGGTTCAATTTGCAAGCCTTTGCAAGTGTTTGTTGTAGGCTCTAGCATAGTGAAGGGAATGTGACCATCAATGTATGTCTAATAACAGGGAGCACTATTCATTAAAAAAAGGGTGAAATTTCTTATGTCAATAAATATGATAGGGCTGAAGGGAATGTGACCATCAATGTATGTCTAATAACAAGGAGCACTATTCATCAAAGAAAAAGTGAAATTTCTTATGTCAATACATATGATAGGGCTTATGTCAACAAAAGGAGGGGGAGAGCCTCCAACTGAGTTTAGCCCATAGTTATATGGTATGGTCACAACCAACCAAAGAGGGATTAAGTTTCACCTCTATCTTCACAAATTTTCAATTCCTCTCAAATTTGTAAAAACAATTTTTGTAAGGTTTTTTTTGGGTAAATTTAGGAAAATCAAGTAAGATTTAAAATTGATGTAACTTTTGACTAGAAACTTAGAATTGAGTGCTGTTTTTTAAAGTGATTATTTTTTTATGACCAATCCATTGGAAATTATTCTAAACTAAAATTATAAAGTGTCATTTTTCATTGAAATAGGCTTGCTTATGCACTAAAATTATAAAGTACTAAAATTTTGGGGGTATCTTCTATTGAATCAACGTGGTGTTCTTATATTGTGTGCACTTCCTCCTATTTTTAAAATTCTACACTTCTCTTTTGTTTCAAAAAACTAACTTAAATCATGGATGTAAATCTACTTGTTACTCCTTTAACTCCATTTAATTATCATCAATGGAAAGCTAAGGTATAAATTATACTAAATGATAAGGGTTTATATAGAGTGACAATGGGGGCTACAAAAACCATTTTATGAGTGATAAAATTATGTGGTTCAACAAGTGTGATCAAGATTTTACATTTTTGTTTTGATTATATCTCCTAAACTTCTCTTTCATGTTGAAGCTTTAAATAAACCTAATAAATTTTGGACATATTTAGAAAAAATCTTTGGGAAGCAAGATGAAATGAGAAGCCATGAGTTGGAGAATGAGCTCATTAGTTTTATCGCTAGTTCATTTGACACCATAGAAGACTTCTTCACTAGATTAGAATCACTAAGGTTGTAGCTTAAAGAATGTGGAATAGAAAAAACATATGATTAGTTAGTTATTTCTATCCTTTCCAAGATATCTCTTGATTACTTAGTGTTTGATTCAACCTTATACTCCACCAAGAGTGTTGTGGATGCCACATGGAAAATTCCCTCTTTAGATGACTTTATTTCCAACCTAACAAGGGAGCAAGATAAGTTAATTTAGAAGGGGAAATTGAAGTCTACAAAATCTCAAGCCTTTATTGCTAGGAATGGGAAAAAAAAGGCTTCAAACAAAGGGAAGAGGCAATCAAGAAAATGACAAGGAGACTAAGAATGCGCATAAATATGAACCCTCTAAACCTAACATTAAAAATTATTCAAATCAAGGGAATCTTAAGAAATAAAGAGTTAAATGTGCATACTATAAGAAGACTTTACATGATGAGCACAATTCTATAAAGAAAAAAATTGACCATCTTTCTCATCTTCTAAAAAAGAACAATATAGGGGTCCAAATGAGTCCATTAAGCCATCCTCATCAAACCAAGAACAAACTAAGGAAAAGGATAAAGATAAATCTAAGGGAAATGATCTAGTTTCTATAACTTTCATGTCATTTCTATCTTGAATGATTGAATTTGGAGCTTCACACCACATGGGTTCATAATAAGTTGATTTATCTTCCTTAGAGTCTTCTAGCATGTCTACTATCACCTTAGGTGATGATAATCAAACTTTAGTTATAGGGAGATGATCTATTGAAGTTAAAGGAGGAACATTCACTAATTTTCTAGACATGTGCCTTCACTTTCAGCTAATCTGCTAACAATGTATGTAATTATTCACATAGGGAAAGACATGAGAGTCATTTTTTTCTCCAAATAAAACCAAGATTAAAGAGTTGCACAATAATGATTTAATATTTGTGGGAAAGGTGGATCACCATTTTAGGTTATATACCTTCTCACATTTGGCATTAATGTTTCTCCAACAACCTTTCTTACTCATTCAAATGAGATTAGAGAATTATGGTATGAACTATTTGTCCACGTTAATTACCATTATCTTGATAAAATAAGTTATCAATACAAAACCATATGATTTCCAAGAGTCACATTATCTAAGGGTCTTTATGAATGTTGTACCCTTGATAATCATCTAGAAGAAAAAATTGACAAATGGAAATCTCGGAGGGAAACACAATCTTTGGAGCTACTACACATTTATGTATTAGAGGAATTTCCCCATCTATCCTTTACTAAGGAAATATATGTTTTCACATTCATAGATTATTTTTATAGATATACATGGGTCTACTTTATTAGAGAAAAATATGAATTATTTGACAAGCATCAAGATTTCCAGGAACTAGTTGAACAAAAATAGGAAATGTCATTAATATTCTTAAAATCAATAATGGAAAAATATGTCAACATTAAGTTTGAATAGTTTTGAATAGTAGATGGGATATATATGAAAAATATAGTTCCTTATACTCCTCAGTACAATGGTGTTGTAAAATGCAAGAACTGATTCTTGAAAGAGATGAATAATTTTATGATATATTTCAAAGGTCTTACAGCATAGTATTGGGAAGAAGAAATCAAATATGCTTGTTACATATAGAATATAGTTACTCATAAATATTGAAAGGTATAACTCCATTTGAAGCTTGGATAGGAAAAAAAAAATTAGTTGTGCACTTCAAGGTTGTTGGATCTCCAACTATGACACAAATGCCCCAAAAAAATCACAAGACTATGGATCCTCATTCCGAACCTTTCATCTTTGTAGGTTATATAGATGGTGTAAGATGATATTATCTTCTCCACCCAACCACACATGAGTTGTTCATTAAGAGAAGTTCTAAGTTTCAACAGGGTCTAGGTACTGACTCTAAACTTGCATTTCTCCTTTTATTAAGGAGTTACTTGGTTTTGATGAATATTCTAAAGACTTTGATCATCCACAATAGGTTTATAAGTTAGACACTTCTTCTTTTGATAGTGAGGATAGTGATGGGGATCCATCTTCATCTACTTCACTGCATGCTTTGGAGGATGATATTTTAGCACCTAACTCACCACTCCTCAGCTTATTTAGGTTCGACAAACACTCGATATTGTAAAAAATTGAGTAGGGAATCCAACACATGGTAGATGTACACAATCATATTATTATAATGGGCCACATGATTTTTTAGTTTCTACCTCCAATCCATAGAAATTTAAAGAGTCATCAGGTTTACTTGAGTGGGAAAGGGATATACAAGAGGAATATGATTCCTTACTCAAAAAACATACTTGGAAATTTACTTCACTTCCTAAGGGAAGGAATATGGTTCGATGTAAGTGGGTCTATCAAACCAAGTTTGAAACAAATGGGTCAATTGATAAATACAATGCACAATTGGCTACCAATGGTTCTTATAGGTTGTTGGCATTGACTAAATTGAAACCTTTGCACCCATAACCAAAATGAATTATATTCAAATTACACTTTCTATTGCCATTGCATATGGTTAGGATGTGCATCAAATAGATGTGAAGAGTGATTTTATTCATGAAGGCCTTGAGGAGGAGATCTAGATAGAACAACCACCAAGGTTTAATCAAGATTCATCCTTAGTATGTAGACTTAGGAAATCCATTTATGGCCTCAAACAAGACCTTAGGGTGGATTCCTTCCTTATATCTTATAGCTTAACTCGATGTTGGGGTAAGTGAAAAAATATGGGGGGCCCAAAAGGGGTCTTAAGTGGCCACTTTTTTTTTGAAATTAGGAAATATTGACCTTGGATGTGAAATTGAGGATAGTTACACTCAAAATTTTTAGATGCAATAAAAAAATGATCGAAGTGCTCTGAATCTACCTTCTAAACTACTATTTTTTTTTAAAATGATAGAGATTAAGGGGATCAAAAGAGGGAGCCACCAAAATTGGTGTTGTTTTTGTCAAAAAAACATAACATAGCGACTTTTGTGGCTCCCTCAAAAGGTTAACTTTCTTTTGGTATTTTTATTTAATCACTTCAGTGAGAAATTAGCTAACAACATATAGTTTATATGCTGTATTTTTTTGATAATTTTTTAATGAATATTTGATTTTTTACTAATTTTCAAAGTGGACACTTCTTGAAAAACAAAATTTTGGTCTTGTTACCCCTATAAATTTTGAAAACTAATTGAAAATAAAATTTATTTATTTAAATAATATGTGTAGAATGGAGTCTATTTTCTAAAAATGTAATTTATTTGAAGTTTTGATTAATAGTTAATTTATAAAGAAAAAATACCAAACAATGGTTTTTTTTCCAAAAAATAGACACACAAACAAAAGAAATTAAAGATGAAAGGCTTAGCATTGTCAAAATGTGAAAAATTACATCATTAGATAGCTAAGAGAGAGCCTAAAATTTCCTAGGTGTTTGATTTGTTTGACCTTGAAACATGTGCAAAATTGATGCTTAGCATAAACACAATTATGTGAAATATTGTATAATTTTCAAAAACATGTCTTTGGACATTGGGAAGGAACTCCAAGCCTTTGGGTTGGTATTCCAAAGTAAATACCAATCCTAAGGCTTGGGGATTCCCAAAGCAAGAAATGACATGGGCACATTATAATGCATTCACACTATTTCATAGTTTTGATGTTTTTTGCATTTTTGCTTGAGTTTCCTAGCAAGACATAACATGAGCATGTTATAACATGCTTGCATTATGTCTTGCTTTGTGTTAAATGCTAGTATACTAAATGTACGTATATATATTTGTATGTATGTATATGCGTGTATGCTCGTATGCCATGTATGTATGTATGTATGTATGTATGTATGCATGCTTGTACATGCAAGTATGTATGTATGTATGTATGTCAAATAAAGTTTGCACCCTTGCTAAGCTATCAACTATAGCAACCTATTGACACATGGGGACACTTCGAGGTTGTGGGTGACCTGGGAATGAAGTGAACCTCCGGATTATGGGCTGGTTCCCCTTAAGATATCTTGGGAAAAACTGAAGAATGATAAAGGAAAAGAGTAAGAAAGATGTACTTGAATCCAAAACCTATCACTAACAGGTGATACACCAAAGATAAACATATGACAATACTGCAGAAAACTCACATAAAATCTCAATAGAGCTAAACAATCTCACAATACAGAGATTTATGTTCACAGAAATGAGTCTATGTAAGGTTCCGACTGTTCTAATGCTTAGCATAAGGAAAACAAGATGTTTTCACAGATATAATATGCAAAAGAAAGAGATCACTAACATAAACTAAATTTGTGACATAATATCCTTTGCATTTAGCACTGAAGGAATTTGATCAAATAAAGGGATCACACAGAATTTAATCATGTAACTCACAACCAGTTACTGAACAACAAAGAAAAACCGTGAAGGAAATAACTTTCTATTGAGAAAATAAGGAGTGCCTGTGTTACAGGTCTGTAGTATTCATAAAGAAAATGAGTTACAAAGTCTGAATTGTGCTCTTTTGGCAGTCTCCTAACTAAGAACTTCTTTTCAAAAAGGAAAAAATGCCATATATACAACCAAAGGTCGGCCCCCCTGCATTAGGGTTTCAAAAA